>CATIWK010285033.1:0-16234 GCA_949634005.1 Mallotus japonicus
TCAGAATCGAGATATTGAGTTTTACGTGTGTTAAAACACTGAAAAATGTCGAAAACAGCGAGTTAAAATGCCGACCCGAAGTCCAGATTGCCGATCGGCAATCTGGAATTCCGGTCGGAATTCTAGATTTCCGATCGGAAATCCATTATTCCGATTTTTGATTTTTTTTTTTTAACATTTAATTACGAAAAGGTCCCTATAAAAACCAAAACTTTGCAATTGAGTCCTTAAACGTACTTTAGAAACACAATCAAGCCTCTTTGAGCTTCCGAACTCAAACATCCCGAGACTAATTTTTAATTTTTTCATCATCGGAGTTCTCTGTCGCATCCACACTCCCTTATCCCAGAATTGGGTGTCTACAGTATGCATTGCTTGTATATTTATTATATTGATATAAATATACTATACTGATGGTTGAATGTCTGTCATTAGGGTGCATGTATATATATAATAATAATTCACTCAGTGAGGTCTGACCCCCCTCAATATTTTTTTTTTCAGGGAGTTCTTCTTCCTCAGACCTCACCACTAGACCTCTTCGCCGGTCTTCTTCTGCCCCTGCTGAATTATGTAAATCACTTATTTGAACTGTTGTTTATACTCTAGATGCTGCAGTAGTAGTGTTTTAATGTTGTTATATGTAATATGGATTTTGTAACTGAGACTGTCAGTTTAAAGAATTTTGTACTGTTGTATTGTTGTACTCTGTTATAAAATCTAATTTTATAAAATAAAGTTTTAATTACCTGGTATTTTCATGAATTATTGTGTGTGTAGTTTATATTTAAGGCTTGCTACGGGTTCTGGTTATGATAATTCCCGTTCCCTAGCGCCGGTCATGACTCCTGGTTTGGGTCATGACAGATAACTAGGAGCTGCTTGTGGCCTTAGAAGTGAGTCCATTAAAGCAGCGAGGAGGTAAAGAGAAAGCTAGCTTTGAATGTGAGTGAACCCCACCTCTTTCCTTTGAACCGATTCTAAGTTATTTTTTTTAAATTCTTATTGTTGTTGGGATTTGAATTCTTGTTTACTTCTTGAAATTCTATGTTCTGGTATTACTTCTCTTTGTGATGTTTTATTGCTTGTGAATGATTCTTTTAAGCTAGTTTAAGTTCTTGATGATGTCCCCTTCTTGTTGAAACTTAATTTCTGGAGTAGTCCTGAATATGCTTTGAGTTTTGATTGCATAAATTGCCTCTCAAAATAAGTCAAGCTGACTAGTTTGAATTACTATAAGTCTTATAACTTGATGACATTGATTTCCTGCTACACTACATTTAATTTATTATTGAATTCTGAATTTGTAAGAGTCCCGAAATCCATTGCTAAGTCTCTACATGTGTTTCCTAATCAAGAGTAAATTCTTTGCCATGTGATGTGCTAGAGTTGTGAGTGAACTTTATCCCTCCATTCTAGATTGAATTTATAATTATCTTCAAGTTCTTAATGCTGGTTGGGACTTTAAATTTTGATGTTATTCTCTTTTGCGAGTTTTAGTGCCTTGCGATCAATTCTATTTATTGAAATTTCTGCATTTTTAATGTTGTTTTCTTTTGTTGGAACGTTGCATTCTTGCTATTGCTCTTCTTCCCAAAGTTTAAAGATTTACAAACGATTCTTTGCTTAAATTCAGTGTCTATATTGTTACTCTGTTTTTCATTGAAATTGGTTCTTGGGCAACTCTGAAATCTAACATTCTTTAGGTTGCTTCCTTGAAGTTTTGATAGCAGAATTTGACTCCAAATCATGTTCCATTTGCCTATTTTGAACTGTCATGAACCTTGTGTTTCAATAGCCATTAAAATGCTATTTTTTACATTAAAATTTTCTACATAATTTTACAAATGAAAACTATAGAATGAAGTTTAAATAAATTAAATAAAATGGTTGTTGTGTTGTGTCAAGTTTGCTGCTGAATTTCAATTCCTTGGCAACCCTGAAAATCACTTGCTTCTATGTTATATATTTTGGGAATTTAGCTGAATAGTTGCCTTCAATACATATTGAAATAACTCTTCTTGAATTGCTGTGAATCATGTAGTCTTGTTTTTAATTTGTTTGCTGTCATACACATTAAATTTGTTGTAGAATTTTAAGGATTGGAAGTGCATAAATGCATCTTATATAATTGATTAATATGCTTAAAAATCATAGTAACAAAGTGAAAAAGAAAAGAGGGAAGAAGCATATGATTTCTGTTAAAGCACTTACCCTTTGAAATAAGAATGTGGTCACCAATATATGAATAAATATATATACTTAACTAGTGTTGCTTAACAGAACTAAAGAGGTTACCTTGTTGCTGGTAATTTGAGTAATGGTTGACCTATGAGCCTTATGAGTTGATTTCACTCCTCTAAAGCTCTAGTTGGTCTAAACTAAAAATTAGTTGTTTTGATTTCTAGTTATGATTGCCTTAATCATACCCCTGCAAATATGCACCTTAGAGTCGAACTAGTAGAGGTCTTGGAATTATATTTTTATATCAACATATTGATGATTTATCTTGGAACTTCATTTAGTATTAAATTATTAATGATCAAGGTAAAGCTTTAGATTGCTTAAAGCCTTGCTGATTTGAATTTCTAAGAACTAATTATAGTCTTTGATAATAATTTATTTTAATCAAAATATAATATCTAAGACTTGAGTTATGGTTTGAGAACTTAAAGTGTATTTTTAATAATAAATCTACATATACACAGCAAAAATAGATCAATGTAAGTCTTGGAACTCTAATAATAATAATAATAATATCCTTATAAATTCAATATGAATGATATGTTAAATATGTAACATATGTATAAATATATTTGCCTTTCTTGAAATGTTAACAAATTTAAATATTAGAGGAAGAGCTATTAAGGTAACTAATTTAATGTATTTGAAAAACAATAACTGTAACCATGGACTAAAATTAGTTTTGAACGATACATATTTAAATTCAAGAACGATACTAGTTGATGATGTATTTATAAATATAAATATATAAATACCAAAGTGCTTGTTTGGATTACTAATGAACAAGTATAATCAAGTACAAAATATTTTTCTTATCTGCCCAGACAATGAATTCATAAGTAAAATTCAACTCAGCCTTATATAATTAATTATTTTGACTATGTTGAACTTGGTAAGACTATCTTGGGGTTGAGCAAGATATTTTACACTTAGTTAGTTAAATATTTATATTTTTACTCTTATATATTATTAAAGGTTATATGTGAAAGTTTAAATGCATATTTTTTTTTTAGAAAATATTATATTTAAAATCCAAATTAAATTTTTCCAAGGTATGGAGAAATCTAAATCTTAATTATATGGATTTTTTGTTTTGAGTTATTTTTGATTTCGAATAGAAAGGTTACATCAGAGTTAATCTTTATAACTATAGATTAAGCTTGATCGCCCATAAGGTTATAAAAAATTTAGTATACCCTAAATGTGTAAAATACTACTCGAGAGCTATTCAAATTCCCGTCCCTAAGATTAAACTAGTGAAAAAGGTTCATTTGACCCAAATGTGACCACTTCTGAAATTTTCAATGAAAGTTAATATAAATGCCCATGTTAACAATGAAATCTCCAAAAATGTACGTTTGAAGTTAGAAACGAAAATGTACAACTTCGAGGTCAAATACATATCAAAATGCAATTGATAATTGGATATGTTCAACATTTTGTAGAGATGGGTAAAAATAAGTAAAGAGAATAGCAATGACTATGATAATATGACACATGAAAACCTTAAAGGAGTTATATAATAATGATAACTTCATAATTTTTAAACGAGATTTGGAAACCAAATTGAGAACTTCTATGAAAGATAAGATAGTTGTCAATGAAACAAATGAAATGAGAATAACAATGATAAAATAATGAGCACAAACACAAATGTCACTAAGAGATAGTAAGTCCATGTTAGGGACATGGCAGGGTTTGGTGAGTTGGTATGAGGTGTCCGGGACACAGCTATCCACCCACCATATGAAATAAGATATAAGACCGTAACTAGGGTACAACAGTCAAAAGTAATTGACAGAAATGTAATTTAGGCTCTGAGTGAGTGATATGAGATTAAAAGGCCTTATTGAGATATTTTTCTTTGGGACATGCCGGCATAACCTATGGGGTCAGGCCAGCACATTATAAATGAACAAATGTGATAACCTTCATTGAGGTGATAGTACTAGCAACACTGATATCTGCTTGTGCATATGGTGCAGTGCTCCGAAATTAATATGAATATATTTAAATATTGCGGTGCTCTACATGAAATTAAAATATCATCCAAGAGTTGATTTAAAAGTTGTGATGAGCATTAAAGATATAAGTATGGGCATAAGTTGAACTTGAGCTCGAGAAGCCGAGAAGGCTAGTACGATCGGGATCATATAAAAAACAACGTGATATGCATGATGATGATAATGAGAATAGTTATTGAAAAATAAATGTTTTACACTTTTGTTAAATTAAGTAAGGTATTAAGGATCTTTTGAGAAATTACAAGAATGTATATGTGTAATATGTGTTGTATAGCATCAATATTATAACATAAAGCATTATTATAATACCAGTATTTTATGTGCCATGGTTTATAGTGTGGAATTATAAATTCCATCGTAATACCAAATTAAGTTAAATTTTACTTTAAATGTTCAAGTTATTTTAAATGTTTATCTTAGTGGCACGATAAAAGAGTTTTGATAACTATTTACTTAAAATGCAGTATCACATGAAAAATTTTCTCGACTATACTATTAATTTCAAGTTTCTACCTCTGTGATTTATTTGCTGGAAATCTAATGTGATGTTAGTCTTGAATAGTCCTATTTGTACTTTGTTTCACTCAGTGAGTATTTTCTGAAATACTCACCACTCCTTTTTTTATAAATTTTTCCATAGTGATGGATTATTATGAGTAGCTACCTGGAAGATAGCTTGGTGTTTAGTAGGTGCAGCAGAATTAGTGGAGAGCTTGACAAGAAATGCTCTGCTAGAATATTTTATTTAAGTATTTTAAGCAAACTATATTGATAGTTTATTATTTGACACTTTTGTATAATTAGGAGAAGTGAGATTTGGAATGGTTATTTGTAATGATAGAGTATGTTTATACATAAGTTGCAAAAGTTAATCAGTGATTGGATGAGATGGAGGTGATACTCTGACACACCAATACTCAAGTTAGGTTGGTCTAAGTAGTGGACATCTAGTGAGGGTATTGATGGGGTTGGGGAGTCACGGTAAAGGTTTTTGAGTTGCTCATAAGGATGCTCATGGTCGTGAGGAGGCACCACGAGGAGTTTTATTTTAAAACTCCATTTGAATCTTTTGATTTGGATTATGACTAGCTTGCTCATGGTTGTGATGTCCTACTCATGGTCATGAGTAGGATCATGAGGAGTGTTCTCTCTCTTTCAACCGACTTGTTTTCACTTTCATATATTATCTATTAAGTGTAGCTTTGATTCTAACTTAAATGTACACTTAAACACACAAATTAGAAGTTCAAAATTGATTATTATAGTTAAAACCAAGGTTTAGTATAGATTGATCATGCAAATGGTCAACAATCTCCCCATTTTTTACTTTAACAAATAATTTTGAACAATAACAAAAAAATCACAAGTGCAAGTGTGTATTTGCTAATCATACTTCTCCTCAACATATATTAAGGGATTTTAAGATTCTCCCCCTCAATATATGCTTAGGTAAGTATCAATTTGAGTCCTATAATCATAAATACATTTATAAATTATATTTGATCATAAGTAACTCAAGCATCATCAATCATTATTATTATCAAAATAACATCTATACTTATCATATCATTCAAAATACTAAACCTTTTCTCCCTTTTTTCAAAGTGAAAATGGGAATGAGTCAAGGGAGAAATATAAACAAAAACAAGTAAATACAATTCATAATGTGGATAAGAATATAATTCATAAAAACAAGAACATGATTCAAAACAAAGACAAGGTATCACTAATAACAGAGACATAAACAAAAAATAATATGATAATCAATATAGTTCAAAGAGTGCTTAAAATGAAAGACATACAAAAAATGCATAAAAAATAATGAGAATAATGATTAGTTTGGTTTAAAATATACAATTTTTGTAAATGTGATTAATCATGCAAATGCACTAAGTTCTCATTAGACATTTTAATGTTTGTATATTTATAAAAAAAATGAATTTATTATATTAGTTTATTAATAATTTGCACATTATGTAACAATTAATTTTGCAAATTTCAAATGCTTACTTCTAAGAAAGTATCAAACAACTTTTTGAACTCAAATCTTAGTTGGTTTATATTAGTTAGTCTCAAAGTAATCCTTAGGCAAAAGAACTAGATGAAACTTTCTATATTAACATATATTGCTAATATGTCATAATTTCATACGATAAAAACATTTAACATTAGCAAATCCATTTTGCCTACTAATATTGAAAGTCTAGCATAATGAAGATTGTTGGTGGCTCTCCTAATCATAGGGGGTTTAGCATGAGCATTCAATTCACAAGAAAAACTATGCATAAATCTTTGAGGTCTTATGCTCATGTGTACATGTCTCTTGTTATACATGTATGCATTATGATATTAAGGCTTTATAACCTTAGTTTTGAAGTTTTGAGCTCTATAAACACTAGCCCTTGGTGGTTTTGCCTTAGTACCAATATTCTTAAACTCTTTTATCCTAGGACTTGAGCTTTGGGGCTCATCTCATTAGGTGTAGAAGATGAAGATTTAGAGGCCTTAACAAACTTAAGGAGGCTTGATATGTAAGAACTCCATTAAAGTAACCAAGTCTAAATTTTGAGCTTAGAGACCTTTGACTATCTAAAAGGCTATCAAAGTTCTCCTTACCCTTTTAAAATTTGAAGATGGAGTTTTTTAGCTTTAAAATTTCTTTTGAAACCAACTCATTTTCTTTCTTAACCTTATCAAACTTATTGTGGTATGCGAGTGGTGATTGTGGCTCATAAAAGACAAGTGACAAGGATATTTTAATTTTTCTATTTTATTGATATGGGAGGGATAACCTTGTGGAGCCAACCTATGAAGTTTGGAGTCACCACTCGACCATAGCCAGAAAATAGAAAATAAGTCAATGAAAACCCACTTCCCCTGTTAGAGATTCTGGGTTCAGAGAGTCATCATCTATTGGACTGTATTCTTTAATATACATATCTTAAATCACTTATCACATTACCTTGGTTTGGTTTTTAATGATGCATTTACCATATTTGAATATTAGTCAATTTAGAATGGCATATGATTAATAGTTGGATTTGGCATGCATATCGCAAATATATTAATAAAAAGCAAATAAATAAACAAATATGGCAAGCATAACAAATCAAGTAATTAAAGCCCTTAGCGCCAGAGAAGCTCTTTCTTGGTTGAAACGGTTCGGTGTGCAGGCAGTGGTCGTGGAAATGGATTCTTTATCTGTAGTATCCAATTTGTGTAATCTAGATGGACTGTAGGCTATAATTTAATTATCTCTGATTGTTTAGCTCTTTCATCTTCTTTTTAAAATGTTCAATATTATTTTGTTAAAAGATCTGCTAATGAGCATGTGCATACATTTGCACAAATGGCTCATTTATTAGTCGGTCTTAAGGAGTGGTTTAACCCTCCTTCCTATACTTTAGATATTTTGGATCGATATAACCTTGCTTATTAATGCAGTTTCTTTATTTTCAAAAAAAAAATCAAGCAATTAACGTGCATTTCTAATAAGCAAGTAGCACACAAGCATATAAGAAATAATTAATAAGAACAAACAAACAAAACAAACGAAATAAAATGAGGGAAAATGGATTAAGGATTAAGGATTCATATGGATATGAAAATTTCTTTGGCAAAACAAAATCTTGTGGATATTCAATCTGCCATTGAGGCTAATGGCTTTTTAGAAGATCTTCATTCCAAAAAAGATGGAAACTCATCTGTGTCTAGAACAACATCCTGAAAGTAAATATAGTTTACTAAAAGATCAATGACGTATTAAATGGCTTCAGCATGGCGACCGTAACTCCAAATTTTTTCACAGTCTTCTTGCTCGGAGACATCCTCAGGCTGGTATCCATAGTTTGGTAATCAATGATTCTTTAGTATTGGATGATATTACAATTCAAGATCATATTGTGGATTATTTTACAAATCTTTTCTCTGCTCCTTTGGTGTAATGTGATTATTCCTCTGTTTGATATGTTATTCCTTCTTTGGTTTCCAATGTTGATAATAATTATCTCCTTCGTGTTCCTCTGGATATGGAAATCAAGGATGTGGTTTTCTCCATGGACCCCCATAGTGCTCCAGGCCCTGATGGTTTCACTGGTTTATTTTATAAAAATTGATGGGACTTTATTAATAAGGATGTTTGTTCAACAGTCTGTCATTTCTTTGTTACGAGTTCTATTTTCCATGGGCTTAACTCCAATTTTCTGCTTTTGATTCCAAAAATTCAAAATGCTGACTCTGTTGATAAGTTTCGCTTGATTGTCTTAGGCAATTTTCTCTTCAAGATTATTACAAAATTTTAGCAAACAAATTAGCCTCCATTGCTGCTAAAATTATTGATCCTCATTAATTCAGTTTTATTCAAGGTCGAAATATAAAAAATTACATTGCTACTACTTCAGAATGTGTCAATCTGCTTAATACTTGTTGCTTTGGAAATAATATGGCCATTAAGATTGACATTCGTAAAGCCTTTGATACTATGGATTGGGATTTTATTCTTGTAGTTTTGGAGAGTTTTGAATTTTTTTCAACTTTTTATGATTGGATCAAAAACATTTTTAATTCTGCCCATATCTCCATCCTTATTAATGGTTCTCTCAGAGGCTATTTTAGATGTTCATGTGGAGTTTGACAAGGGAATCCTTTGTCTCCCTTGCTTTTTTGTCTTGCAGAAGATTTTTGAATAGGTTGTTGGTTCAAGCTTTCAAAAATCAATCTCTAGTTCCTATGTATGCTCCAAGTAGAGTTCAATGCCCTTCTCATTTGCTCTATGCAGATGATGTACTTATTTTTTGTCGTGCCACTTTTGCTAATATTCAAAAGCTTGTTTGGATTTTTGATAATTATGAAGCTATTTTCGGGTTAATATGTTAATTGGAGCAAGTCTGAAATTATTTTTAGTAATTATATTTCCAATAGATGCATGCTCTCTTTATGTTCTACTAGTGGCTTTAGGAGAGGTTCTTTGCCATTCCATTACCTCAGTGTTCCTTTGTTTATTGGAGCTCCGAAACGTAAATGGCTACAGGTGATTGTTGATAAAATCCTCTCAAACTTTGACAAATAGAAGGGCTCTACATTATCAATTGTAGGTTGCTTAGCTCTAATTAATTTGATTATTTATGGCTCTTTTCTTCATTCTTTTATGGTTTATTAATGGCCAATCCAATTAATTAAAAAGTTAGAGAAATCTATTAGAAATTTTCTATGGACGGGTGATGTTAAATCCAAAAAGCTTGTTTCTGTCAAATGGGATCTTTGTTGTGCGCCTCTTGAGGAAGGTGGAGTTGGTTTAAAAAAGCTTTATTTGCTCAATAAAGCTTTTTTAAGTAAGCTGGCTTGGCGGGTTACCTATGATGCCAGTTTTGTTTTCTCTTTTCTTAGAAGCCGATATCTCTCTATGTTCAAGCAGCCTTAGTCCACTTGTTTTTCCTCTTCTCTCTGGACGTTAATTAGGGATTGTTTTGTGGATTTACAAGACAATTGTCAATAGGTGGTTTAAGCTCATTCAAGCCTTAGCTTTTGGTTTGATAATTGGCTTGGTTATCGAATTGTTGATAAAATTAGTATTCCTTCTTCTTATTATAAATACCTTTATGCTTCTATCTCTTATGTGTTTTATGAGGAATCATGGAATTTCCCAATGTCTTTTCGCAACTCTTTTCCTTATATTGTTGCTGACATTAATAATGTGGTTTTCTCTTCTTTTAATATTGACTCTATTACTTACAAACATGGAGAGTTCTTCATGGTAAAATTCCAACCACGGAGAATATTCGCACCAAAGGCATTCCCTTGGTTTCTCGGTGTTGCCTCTGTAATCGACCTGAAGAATCTCTAGATCATGTTTTCATTAAGTGTTTTTATGCTACTTTAGTATGGTATGCTCTTAGTAGTCTTTTTGACTCATATTTTGGTCTTTCAAATGGATTTTTACATCTATTTAAATATGCCATGAAGTCAAGCTTTCTTCTCAAATATCTGTCCTTTGGCATGTGGGTATTCATGCTGCTATTTGGCACATTTGGAATGCTAGAAATTCCATGATCTTCAAAGATTTTTTTTATTCTTATTGCAAGTTCAGTCCGTCTTATTTGCCAATAAATTAAGGTTATTGAGATTTTCAAATTAGGCTATATACACAATGTGCAAGCAGACCTTATCATTTTAAGACGACTTTGTATTTCAGGAATTCCTCATCATCTACCAGCTGTAATCCCGGTCACTTGGCTCCACCCTCTAGTGGGATGGATTAAGCTGAATTCGGATGGTGCTGTTCTCGACGCTCCTAGTCGAGCTACTGCTGGCGGTGTTTTACGAAACAGCACCGGTTCAGTGCTTGCTTCTTTTGCTGCTCCGGTGGGTGTTAGATTTACTTTTGAGGCGGAGATTCTAGCTACGACCATTGTTGTCAATAAGGCTTTTGAGCTTCAAGTTTCTCTGTTTTAGATTGAATCCGACTCCATTTATATAGTCAGATTACTTCAGTCAAGAAGTGTTGTTGTTCTTTGGAGTGTTCGTGCAAACCGGCAGCGTTGCATTAACTAACTCAACTCCGTTTAATGTTATGTCAACCACATCTATCGCGAAGGGAGCAAGGTTGTGGATAAATTAGCCTCTATGGGTCCCCATTTGTAGTAGTGTCAATGGTGGTCATCTTACCCTGTTTGTTGTCATAGTTTAATGCTTAATGATGCTCTTGGTTTGGAATCATATGGAATCCAATAGTTTGTTTTTTTGTTGTTTTTGCCCTTGATGGGTTGTTCTGAATACTTTTGTTCATTCTTTTATTTTTAATAAAGGGCTACTTCTTAGTGTGTGATGTTAGTGCTAAGGGGTGCAAACCTAGTTGGGATGCCCAGGTGCACTTCCTGATGCTAAAAGCTTCAATCTTTTATAAAAAAAATATATTTTCTAAGAAATATAAAGTTAAAAAATAGAACATAAATTTTCACAAGTAAACAGTCCATATTTATTTTTTATATGCACATTTTTAAGGTAAAATATAAATGACTAAAAAATTAATTTTATAGATATATTGTTTATTGTTTTTATCAGTTATGCAAATAAATGGAAAAATGAAATTAATTTATATATTTTTTTTATTTTTCTTTCCAGGGAGAAGGGACAATTTGCTGCGTTTTGCACAATACAGGGGCATCAATGGACAATGAAAAACATTAAGTACCACATTGAGATTTTGTCTCAACATTGATGGCAGAATTGTACCTTTCTGGAAATTGATATGGAGATATGCAAATATGGAGTCATTAATCAGTACAAACATGTGTATCAAAAAATTATAACCATTAGATTAACACTTATTTTTTTTTTTTTTGAACAACTGATTAACACTTATTTAATCCTAACTATTGATGCATATTATGGGATTGATACATAAGAATAATCAGTGGTTGTAATTAAATAAATATTAATCTAATGGTTATAATTTTATTTGTACAAATATAAACATTTGTACCGTACCAAGAGCTGCAAAGATGATAAGTTTTGGCATAATACATCCTTGACCTATGAACTTGACATAATTTATCAGTTTGACACTTTAACTTACAGTTTTGTCATTTCAACACTTAAACTAACCTAAAATTCACTAATTTAATGGCATAATACCTCTGTCACCCTTATACTTGTCACTTTTTATTAGTTTAATACTTTTACTTGTAGTTTTTGGTCAATTAAACCATTAAAATTTAACATATATTGATTCACTATTTAATATCATATTTGCTGATAGGGGTTTTAAAATTGCATTTTAGACAAATTTAAGTATTAAAATAGTAAAATTATAAGCTAAGGTGTTAAATTGATAAAAAATTGATAAGCACTAGACCACAAATGTATCGTGCCATAAGTTTTCTATTCGAGTTCTTCAAAGATGTAGCGTATGACAATTAAATTAAACAATGGCTAAACGCATTATATTACATTACACACGCGGGACACAGCGTCAGCAGCTAATGCTTATAAACACAAACAAAAATCATAATTAAGTTCAAAAAAATTGAAACCGAAATTAGTTTTAGGTTTAATCACTTGGTCACAGTTCAGAGGTACACGCTCTGTTCTTTTTTTTTTTTCCTGTTGAAAAATCTTCAGCTAATGCTTTTGTGTTTATTTAGGGTGAAATTTGTTGCATTTTCATTGTTTTTGTGCTTCCAATTCATGCACTCCGAGAGAAATTTCATTTGTTGTGTTCTGTGATTTGTGATTTTTTTTTTTTAGGGTTCAATTGGATTGAATGTTTTATTGGTAAAAAATGTCTTCTTGTATTAACGGCCAATCAAGTGATCGGCAACAAGATAATGCGAATTCGAGTGATTTAAAACATGCGGTGGATAATGAGGACGACGAAGATGAGGAGGAAGATGTAGATTTTAATCCTTTCTTAAAGGGAACACCTTCGCGGGAAGCTTCTTCTAGCTTGAGCTCTGAAATTGAAGAGTTCGATGGCAATTCTTCAAAACAAGTAGTTAGTGAGATTCAAAATTATGATGTTGGTGATTCTGAACATGGTGAAGAGCTTGTAACCCAGACTGCATTTTCTCCTCACAGTGAAAAGGAGCTTCCATTTTGTAAGAAATCTAACAAAAGGAAGTGTGATTCTGTTTCTGTTTCTTTTTTGCGAAATGAAAGCCTTTGTAAGGATGATTGTTTAGATGATCAGGACGAGGATGCTATTTGGAAGCGTACTAGGGCTCGTTTTTCCCTTGCAAGTTTTACGCTTGATGAACTTGAGACTTTCCTTCAGGAAACTGATGATGAGGATGACCTTCAGAATATTGACGATGAAGAGGAGTACAGGAAGTTTCTTGCTGCTGTTTTACAAGGTGGCAATGGTGATGCTCAATCTTCTCAGGATAATGAAAATGTTGATGATGAAGATGAGGATAATGATGCAGATTTTGAGATTGAGCTTGAAGAACTGCTTGAGAGTGATGTTGATGATGGTACTAGGCCTACAGATCACCAAGTGGAGTATGAGAGAGGTGGTCGACGGCCAGAAACCAGGCAGAATAGACGCCAAATGGCCACTGCTCAATACAAAAGGAAGCTTTTAGAACAGACTAAGAGGCCCTTGCGGCCTCTTTTACCAATTTTGCGTAATGGACCTCTTCCTGGTGCTCATGGGAAAGCTTCGTCGCCTGAGACTGCTAGAAGCTGTCCATCTTCCGCAGCAGAGCATGGGTTAATAAATGGATTCACTCCACAGCAAATAGGCCAGTTGCATTGTTTGATACATGAACATGTGCAACTTCTTATTCAAGTGTTTTCCCTTTGTGTTCTTGATCCTTCCCGGCAACAGATTGCCTCCCAGGTTCAGGGGTTGATTTTTGAGATGCTTCATAAACACGATGAAGCAATTGCCTGCAGAAGTGTGCCATATCCTAGTATTTGTTTTCACCCTTCGTGTATGTGCCCATCAGTGATAGATGAACTCCCCAACTTGAGCCCACAACAGTGTACCAAAATGTTATCTCCTCCAAACATGCGGATGTCAGTTTCTTCAAACATTCCCACCACCTTTGGAAGAAATGATTATGTTTCCAATGGGCAGAGTAGTACCTCACAAACAGCTGGGTCATTCTGGGTACCCTTCATCAATGGTTCATTAATATCCATTCTTGATGTTGCTCCACTTAATTTGCTTGCAAGATATATGGATGATGTTTTCAATGGTATGCCATTAAAACTAACCTGGCTTTTTCACATTTGCTCATATATGCTAATTCATCAGTTTAGTCTTAAATGCTTTATTTGTATTTATTTTTGCAGCTGTCCGGGAGTATCGGCAGCGGCATCTGGATTCTAGTTATGATTCATGGAATGAGAGGGAACCACTCTTTGACCTTTCACATTTTCCATCAGTAGCTGAGGCAAATGGTGAAGTTTCAAAAGGAAACATCCCCCCTGCTGCCAAGGCAGTGACATCCTCACCTGATCAACAACCACCAAAGAAAACATTGGCCGCTTCTATTGTTGAAAATGCGAAGAAGCAATCAATTGCTTTAGTCCCAAAAGATATTAGCAAGTTAGCACAAAGATTTTTTCCGCAATTCAATCCAGCACTGTTTCCTCATAAGCCACCCCCTGGAGCTGTTGCCAATAGAGTCCTTTTTACTGATTCAGAGGATGAGTGAGTACCAGGCTTTCCCCATTTCTTTTAATATACTATTGGAATGCTTTTATTGAACTGGTGGTTGCCACTGCTCTCTTATTTACCTGCTACATTATTTTGCTGACTCGAGGTTATTAATCTCTCATAATATTGACACTTTTTGAGAAGAGACAGCATGGAGTTTGGTTAAATGCTTATTGATTGTCATTGCAGTTAGGAAACGGTGGCTGACTAGTTTCTACAAAGGGCAAAGAATTTGGCAGCATAAAGCCTATTTAGTAACTTATAAGACTCTAAAGAAAAGTAAAAGCTTAAAAAATGCATTCAGTCGTAGTTATGTTAAGTCATCGTTTTTTAATGAGCTTCTATGCTGACTGTATGCTTTTTTGGGTCACTTTCGCATGCCATACATATTTATAATGTCAATTGATAGTGTTCTTTCATCATAGCAAGCAATATTTTATGAATTTCACATGCAGATTATTAGCTCTGGGGATGATGGAATATAATACAGACTGGAAGGCAATTCAACAGCGTTTTCTTCCATGCAAATCTAAACATCAGGTAGTTAATGCAAAAGGTTCAATATTGCAAAATGAATTAAAATTTAAGCATGATTGTGCATATGTCATGGGCGTTCTGCATGTATAGACTGTACATTTCAGCTAGTAATAGTAATTTAGAAAAATCTTATTTTTCAAGCATATGGTCTTTTCACATTATCATCTTGAAAAGTCATACATTTATATCTGTTGTAATCATTAAAAATCTTCATTCTGCATCCCAAAAGGTCATGAATGTTAATATGTATATGGTTAATTATTTTCCACCATGCACATAATTGGCCTGTTGCTACCATATATCACAATTCGTCTTGAAAATTTGAGAATTGCAACATTCTATCACTCAAGCAACATTTGCTGTTTGTATTACAGATTTTTGTTAGGCAGAAAAATCGCTGCTCATCGAAAGCACCAGAAAATCCCATAAAGGTATACATAAAATCTCATGCCTAATTTTTAAATTTTTATTGTTTGTTGGAAGTATGCTTTTTGTCTTCCACTTTGTTTCCGATGTCTTATGCCAATGGGCTGTTCCTTTTCCCTCATTCATCTGTTTCTTCATAGAATGATGGAGATAATCTATTATAATGACAGCAATATCTTGGATTCAGATGTAATCTGCTTGCTTAACTGCCCTACAGTCAAGTCTAGTTTATTTTAATGGTTCCACTGAAAGATATGGTATTTGGAATTGAAAATTTATGAATGATGTTACCTGTAGTTTGGGTTAGATCCATGATTGATTTTTATTGTTATTGAAGAATATTTAATCAAACTGAACCAATTAGTCTAGTGTATGTAACTTCTGTATGAAGGAAACCTCTATTATGGGTTTTGTTCGTGTTAGTTCAATTTCTTTCTAATTTGTACAGGCAGTTCGAAGGATGAAAACTTCTCCACTGACTGCAGAGGAGATAGAATGTATTCAAGAGGTAATATCATGCAGAACCTTTCTCAATGCCCCCTTGTCCTTCCTTACACCCTCTCATTCTTCCTCCCAATCAGCAGAATTAGCTGTCTCATTTTTAACGCTTTACTCCAGGGACTCAAGGTTTGGAAATATGATTGGATGTCAGTATGGAGATTCATTGTCCCACACAGGGATCCATCCTTATTGCCCCGACAGTGGCGGATTGCCCTTGGAACTCAGAGGTCATATAAGTTAGATGATGCTAAAAAGGAAAAACGACGCATATATGAATCAAAGAGAAGAAGATGCAAAACTGCAGATTTGGCAAACTGGCAACAGGTATCCAGGAATCCTT
>CATIWK010285098.1:0-18320 GCA_949634005.1 Mallotus japonicus
TTACCGTGCACTAAAATCCCTTCATTAGAAGATCCCGACATAGCCTAGAGTCAATGATTAGTCAACCTCTAATAGCTATATCACTTAAACTTATCTCAAGTTCTATTCTTGATAAAACATAACAAATACTAGAAACTCTTTCAGACTGTTATGTTTGTCTTGGCCAAGAACTTATTCATCAAGAAAGACTTAGATAGTACCAACGGTGCAATAAACCCAATAAAAAAAACACAATTTAGTGTTCCAGGACATTATTTCATGATTTCAAGTACAGGATTCTGAGAGCACCAATGCACAATTTATTAATTCACAGGATCATAGGTTGATATCGATATGGCGGGTACCATTCGGCACATCGAGGGTTCATCACATTTGTATGCATACAGACAATACCACTTGTATTTGCCACAACAGCATATTAAATCCCAAGTGGTGTCCACAAGACAGTTATCACAATATTTGGCCAAGAATATCTCAATTTTTCGTTAATTAATATATCATCGTACTGAAAGTACGAATAATTCCTTTAAACCATGCGAGCTGCTGTGTCCCGGACACAGTCTAACATCTCACAGAATCCAACCATTCCCTAGGCACGATCTTACTACAACATTTCTTGTCATGTGCACATGTGCTCTTAAAAATATTTATATTCCTCATTTATTATTTATTTCTATATTTTATTCATTCATAACTATTATTATCAATTGTTATTATAATTATTATTATTATATGTTTAACTTGGTTCATGCAGTTATTAGCATAAAATAATTAATTAAATCAATTTTAAAATTCTCCTTTGGTTCCATAAAATTCATTAGTTTTTCCTTGGTAGTTAATTTACTTATTATTATTATTATAATTATTATTATTACTATTTTGACTTACACCTAAGCAAATAGTCAGCTGTGTTCAACGCCAAACCTATAGAAGCACTCGCTCCAAGACACCATTCAACGCCTAGCAAGTTGGATATCAAATAACCTCGGTACATAATTTATGTATATCTAAGTTATAATTATTTATAACATAGTGTAGTGGGCTCAAATTAACTTATATTTGATAAAACGGAGTACAAGGAAATGGCGTTGTTATTGATGATTCTTGAACAAAGGGTACAAAGATTATTTATACAAAATATAGAATACTAACTATAAGCCTGATGAGACAAGACTTAGGCCATGTTTGGTTCATGGAATGAAATAGGTGTGAAATAGAATTGTAATTCTTAAGGAATAGAATAGGTATTCTTAGAATAACTATTCCTAAATAATTGATATTCCATGCTTTGGTTCATAATCTAGAATTACTATTCTATTCTTATTTTATGTTTTGGTTTATAAACATTGCTATGAGGATAAGTAGATTTAAGTATAAATGACATTGATACCCTTATTAATTAATTTCATTATTATATCAAAATGAAATAGCTATACAATTTTAGCATGTTTTACATAAAAAGAGTAAAAATATAATATATATATAAAAAAAATTAGCACGCAAATAAAATAAATATTTTTTTTGGAAAAAATTTATTATAATTCTGATCAAAATAAAAAAATTTATTTTTTATCTAAATGATAGAAAAAAATACAAACATATTATTGATGTTAGGGAAAAAAAATGCAAACACAAAAAAAAAAAATACAAGATATAATAGTGAAAAAAAAAGATAATGGTACTAAAATAATTTTTTTTAAAGCTCCAAACTTCAAAATACCTGAATTTTCTGAAAAAATACCCGTAGTTTTCTCATCAACCGAGAAAAAAAGAAGACCAAAGTGAAAATTAGTTAATTAAACTATAAAACATTTTAATTTTTTAAAATATTTGAAGGCAACACATATTTTTAAAATTTTTTAATCATAAAAATACAAACATATATATATATAATAAATAAATTCCATATAATTCATGGTTGTCAAATTTTAGTTAAATTAAATTAAAAATATATTAAAATTTGAATTAAATTATTCTTAAAAAAAAGAGAAAGTAATAACATGAACATTAGGAGAGCTTAAACATAAGAGAGGGGTAAAAGCGGAAATGGTCTATTCCAAGAGACGAAGAATTCCTATTCTTTAACTTTTGGAAGAATAGCTATTCTTAAAAAATTATGGAATTGCTATTCCATAGAATTGGTATTTGTAGACACCCTCTGTTTGGGTCCGCAACGAAAGCCCGGTGTTGAGGAAGTTCGTATCTCGAATGCAAGAAGAGTCCGAAATCTTCTTAGAATAGATCTGAAAGCTTGAACTTAACCCAAATTCTTCAAGTCTAGCCCAAAACACCTGACCCTGCCTAAGCCCATTAAGCCTCAAAGCCCATTAAGCCTCAAAGCCCAAATCCAAGCATTTTAGGCCCAGTCCTGGGTGAAGAGGCGATCATCTCACCGAAGAGGTGTCGCCTCTTCACCCTGGACACTGATGAGGCGCCACCTCATCACACCTGTCCCCTGCAGCAATAAATGCTATTTATTGCTGCATTTAACTCAAAATCTGTCACACTTCTCCAGCTGCATTTTTGAACGAAAACAAAGACTTTTAAGGCAAAAATTCATTTGGAAACGAAGAGAAAATGATGAGAAATACTCGGTAGAGATTAAACCTTGATTTTTGGGAAATGGAAGAGAGAGAGTGAGAGAGGCTTAAGTAGAGCTTAAGCCTGATTTTTAGGGACTTTCTTAGCCATTATTCAGAAAAAAAAAAGAAGAAAAAACGTTTTTAAAGAAGAGAGAAAGAAAAAAAGAAAAAAAAAAGAAGAAAAAAGAAAAAAAAACCAAAGGAAAGTAGGGAAGAGTAGAAACTCAAGCTTAAGGAACCTAATTCTTTGAAGGAGAAGAGGACTTCTTGTACTCAAATCATCAAACAAACTCTGAGGGCTGAGTTAGGAGCTCTTGAAGTTCTTCATTCAGTAAGGATTCTCACCTTTGAATTTTAACTCTTCATTTTATGTTAAAAGCATAAATTATTAGATCTTTGGTTTATTTTGAGTATCTCGTTGCTTATTTGGTGTCATATGAAAGCATGATTGCTTGAATATGTGAATTTTTAAGCTTTAAGTCCCTGTTTTACGTTTATTTGCATGTATATTTGAATTGCTTAGTATTGAAGTAAGACATGTGATTTGATAACTGCTGTGCTCTGTTAAGGAGGCGACGCCTCTTCAACGATGAGGCGATGGCCTCATCGTTGAGGCGATCCCCTCCCACCCAGAATCACGCATAATTCTGCTTCATTTCAGTATATATTTAGTATAATTTTTGTATATTTCCTATATCTAATACACGTACTATGCTTAGTATTTAGTGTTTCATGTATTTGTCACATGCTTTACTTATTTAAATGATGACTTGTTTAAATGAATAATCCATGCTTATGTGAATATTCATGTCTACTTCTATGTAAATGTGATTTGAATTTTTATTTGTGAATTAATTATGTATATTAAGGTTTGAACCAACCATATTTGTTGTAGGTTTTAGTGATTCCTTAATCACTATTTAATTAGTGAATTAAGTAGTTCTTGAGAGGTTTTCTTGGATTATTGTAATAATTGTAAAAAGAATTGTAATCCTTAATCCCTTTCCCTTTTGTTTTGAATGAATTCTTGTAATATTCTTTCCATTATTTGTTCAATTGCCATGGTAATAAACAAGCAAATAGGACTAATGTGCAAAGTTGGTAAAATTGTAAAAGTGGAAACATGTACAACCAACATTAATAAGGAAAAAATTTGATAATTAAAGGTAATAAAGTATAAAACACAAACGGAGGCCAATCGCAAGGTTGGGTGGGCATTCCAAGCCCATACCCAGTTTTCGAACCCGATCTCTGAAGATGGCTTTTGGGTACCTCCGTGGAATCTAGTTGCTGTAAGTGCATCCCGGTTTTCATCCTGGTGGCGACTCCATCTCTGATAATGGGCCGCAAGCCCATCTTTGTATTTCCTAGCAGGCCTTGAGCTTGCACAGTGCCGTGGTCACCAACACTTGGGCGCGCGCTAAATCTCGCTACCTACAACTGGTTTGCTTAGTGTTAAGGTCATTTTTCAAAACCCTGAAGGTTGATGATGAAAGCAGAAAAATATCTCACCGACAGATGAGATTGAAAAAGAAACTGAACCTTATTGAGAACCATTTAAAATACTAAAACCTCACACAAATAATAAACTGAACCTTACTGAGACCAAACTTGAGCCTAAATAAACCCTTAACGGACAGTGTTTAGGTTAAGAAAGAGGTTTTGATGATTGAGAGAGAAAAAGTCTTTGTTGAGTTTCATTTGTTAAGTCAATCAGTAAAGTCCTGCTAAACAACTATAATTAAGACTTGCTGAGTTCTGAAGTGGAAATAGGTTATATTTTAGCTTGAAAACACTAAATGGAGTATTAGAAGTAGAATTAGCTACCCAAAGAACAAAGGCATAATCTCTATGCAAGATTTGGTTGCTTGATTGATCAGGCAATACCTTAGTGTGTTGAGGTGACACTTCATTGCTGAGGAGGTGCTTTAGTACACTGAGGAGGTGTCGAGGCACCTCATTAGACTAAGGAGGTGCCTCAATGGCTAGGCTTTTTTTGGACTAAAATCTAGGCCAAATTGTATAATTAACTTATACAATGATATAACCAAATTTAGACAAGGTTAAACATATAGGGACTTGTCGAGGTACAAAGAATTAACCTTATGTTCTTTTAAATTGATGAAATGATAAAACAATAAAAAGTTATAATTAGAACAAGAATCCTAAACAAAATCCTATGCTGCACTAGAATAGCTCAACATAATTTATAAAAATCTATGTAGCTTACTCGTGCTTCAATTTTAACTTATAAAACAAAAACTAACCTTTGATTGTTGAAATTAGGATGAGTTTCTTTATGAATTAAAGACATTAATTTATTTTATGTAAACACTAATGGAATGCATGTAAAATCAATGTATAAAGTTGAGCATGGACTTTAATTTGTGTAAAGAAATTTAAATCGGATAGTTGCATTCACTCTATCTTTGCATGAGTAACTCAAAATCAAGTTGACCTTAAAACATTACAAGTTAAACTAACATAACTTTTGGAAATTCAAATACACATAAAAAGTGAAGATAATAAGTCAGGAATTACATCAAACTTTGACTACTTAATTAATCCAACATCAAAATGCTCAATTGAACCTCAACTTAAACATTTTAAAAATTTCAATTGAGAATGCAATATACGACAAAGTTAACATTGATCACAGGAAATTATTCTAATCTTTGACATCGAGACTAAATTTGCATTAGTCATTCAATGGAGCAAAAAATGAGAATATTTCTAGAAAACTAATAATGAGAATGTTCATAAAATAGAGACATCAGTAAAACCAATATGTACATTTGATTCCTACTCGAGGAATGTACAATCATTGCAGTCAAATATAAATTAACGTACATATATACAATTTAAAAATATGAAAATGTTTTGAAAATAGATTTGGAAAGGAAAGGCATGTGGCAATGACAATAATACACGAATATATGAGAAATTTTAAAGAACGTTATGACAATTCGCTAAAAATCGTGTTATAAACATTAACCCTAAATGAGCTTTATAAAGTATAATATTGAGCACAAACACATATGGCACTAAGAGATAGTACGTCCATGTCAAGATTTGGTATATTGGTGTGAGGTGTCCAGGACACAGCCATCCACCATGTGGGATAAGATGTAAGACTATAACTAAGGTAAGAGATTTAAGAAGAATTGACAGAAATGAAATTTTGGCTCCAAGTGAGTGATGTGAGATAAAAAAGGCCTTGTTTGAGTTATGATTCTCTGGGATTATGCAGGTGCAACCTTTAAGGCCAAGCCAATATAATATTAATGAGTAAATGTGGTAACCTTCAGTGTGGTGATAGTATTACCCACATTGATACCTACTTGTGCATATAGTGTAGTGCTCTAAAATTAATGTGAATACGTCTAAATCTTGTGGTGCTCTAGATGAAATTACAATATTTTCTAATGTTTGATTAAACATTATAATGAGCATGAAATGCATGAGATTTGGCATGAGTTGAGCATGAGCTGAAGATGTTGAGGTGGCATGTACGATTGAGTCGTACATAAAGTTTTGAGATGCTTACGATGATGAAAAATATTATTATGAAAAAAATGTTCAGACTTTAATAAATTAAAAAGAGATTTATAAATTTTATAATAAATTACAAGACCGTGTCCATGTAACACATGTTATACAATATGAAATCATATTAAAGAACATTATTACAAGTATCAATATTTATTCTACATCTAAAGAGCATAGAACTGGATATATTATCGAACTACTGAAAAAGTAAATTTCAACTTCAGATGTTTGAGTTATTTTAAATGTTTATCATGGTGGCATGATAAAAAGGTAATGATAAGTGTTTATTAAACATGCAATAATACGTGCAAATCTTTCTTAGCTACACTGTTGATTTCAATTTTTTATTTATGTGATTTGTTTATTGGGATCCTAATATGATGTTATTCATTGTATATTCCTTATTTGTATTTTTTTTCACTTGTTAAGTATTTCCTCTAAAAAATACTCACTACTCTTTTTTATTAAATTTTTTCAGAGTAACAGGTTATTGTGAGTAGCTATCTGAAAGATAGCTTAGGGTGTAGCAGGTGAAGCCATTAGTAGAGAGCCTTAAGAGTAATGCTCTAACCAAAAGAACCTCTCCTCTCACGGCCAAAAGCTCCGTAACACGTTGGAGAGCTTTTAGATCCCGCCCTAAAATGCCCATTCTCCTAAATACTACTTTCTTTGAAGAGACAAAAAGATCCTTAGTGACTGAAGGTCGCATATCTGCTGTTGAAGCGCTTAATCCCAATTAATTGGATAGGCACAAGCAAGTGCAAAAAGAGGTTTCATCTCTCAGCTCAGATTCGGCTCCTGATGAAATGCCTGAGTTAATGGCATAAATAATGGACTTCCCTAGCAGCTTTGCTGGAGCGTTATGCGTTATGGGATCTAACAAAAAAAGAGCAAGAATCTAAAAGTTCCTTAGTTGGCGTAAGGCTTTTGCCAATAAATATCCCCTTAGCCATTGGATTTTAGAGAATTAGATAGTCTACTTGAGCAGGCCTTTAAGTGCTCTAGCAGCCATAGGAGAAATAGATTCGATAGTGAGGGAAAGATCGATTGAGACTTCATCATACCTGAGGGTTGTGTTCTTTAACCTTCTTTGTCTGGGCAGTTAACTAAAATATTTTGTTATAAAAATTTTATGTGTTTGAGCCAACTACATTCCATAGTATGTAATTTGGAAATTATGTATAATAAAGAAGCAAAATATGGAATGACTATCTTATAATAATTATATGTAATGGTAGAGTATATTTATATATTGTTGAGTTTGTGACATGAATTTTATTGAGAATTGATGGTTTTGAGATTTTGGATCATGGCACAACCGTGTTTAGGCCGTATTGAGGTGTATGTTTTATCCAGTAAGGAGCACAGCCTAAGCATGGACGTGTTGGTGCCTGTGTTGGAATTTACCATTTTGTCCAGAGATTGACACGGCCTTAGACATGGCCATGTCATGGCTATATTGAGATCTGCCATTTAGTCCAATAAGCAGCACGGGCATAATACAGCCGTGTCATGGACAGTACGATTGACCTCAATTTGGGAAGATATTTTTCTCCTTGTTTTAACTCCACTTATACCCTATTTGTATAAATATCTATTTTTAGGGTTTTATAATTAAGATTTAATTATTGTTAGCTGCCCTAACACTCCTTTGTACGCTCTTTTATAATATAGTGAAATCCTCTCCTCCTCTACCCGTGGTTTTTCCTTGTCTTAGGTTTTTCCATATAAATTCTTGTATGTTGCTTCTCTACTTTTTTATTTTACTATTATTCTTTTATGTTTAATTATTTATTTGTGCACTCTGATTACTTCCACTATACAACAAACTAGTATCAAAGCTAAGATTCTATTGGGCATAATGGCTTAAGTGAAGTATGACATTCCACTCTTAGATCGTAGCACAAGATTTTATCTATAGCAGGTAAAGATGTGCATTGTACTCGCGTAGATGGACTTGGATGATGCTATTTTGGGGATTGATCATATGTCCGCCTTGTCGACTAGTGAAGAAAAGCAGCGTAGAGATCGGAAAGCCTTGGCTCAAATACATTTGCATTTGTCTAATAATATTTTACAAGATGTATTAAAAGAGAAGACCACTGCTTCGTTGTGGATGAAGCTTGAGCAGTTGTTCATAAAGAAGACCCTTACCAGTAAAGTGCATTTGAAGCAACATTTGTACTCTCATTATATGACAGAAGGTATGTCCCTTGAGGATCATTTAAATTTTTTTAAGGAGATAGTTTCTAACCTAAAAAATATGGAGCTAAAGGTGGAGCATGAGGATTTGGCTTTAATTCTCTTTTGTTCCCTACCTTCATCTAATACAACTTTTGTTGATACTTTATTGTATAATCGCGATAAGTTTTCTCTTGAAGAGGTGTATGATGCTTTATTTTCTAAGGATAACATTAAATAGTTGGTGGTTAATCATAAGACTCCTGCAGAGAGTCTTGTGGTTCGTGGTAGGACATTTGATAAAGGTACTGGTGATGATAGAAGGGTAAGTCGAAGCTTAAAAAATAGATTGTGAAGTACTACTGTAAGAAAATGGGTGATGTCAAGGCAGAGTGTTCAAAGTTGAAGAATAGAACTGAGAGATGTGATCATTAAGGTGGTGAGGCTAGTGTTATTAAAGATGTAGAAGATTTTGACTATTAAAGGGATCTTCTCGTTATCATTAATAGTAGGGTTGATTCAACAAATAACTAGATTTTTTATATTGCTTGTACATCCCATATGACTTGCAATCGAGAATGGTTTATAACCTATGAACCGAGAGATATGGAGACTGTTTTGATGGGGAATAATACCCCTTATAAGATTATCGGCATTAGTTCGGATAGAATTAAGATGCATGATAGGATCATCAGAACACATGAGGGTGTTTGACATATTCCTAATTTAGGTCGATATCTTATTTTTGTTTCTACCTTTGACAATGAAGGTTACAGTTATTCAGGTGGAGATGGAGTATTGAAGATTACTAAAGGCTCTCTCATTATAATGAAGGGGCGTTTAAGGCATGCTAAGTTGTACATTTTAGAGGGTTCAACCATTACAGGTGATGCAGCTATCACTTCCTCTGAGTTGGATAATACTACACTTTGACATTTACGCTTAGGCCATATGAGTGAGAATGGCTTGGCGGAGTTGAGCAAAAGAGGACTGATTGATGGTCGAATTGGGAATTGGAGTTTTGTGAGCACTGTATGTTTAGGAAATAGAAAAGTGTGAGTTTCAGTGAGGGCATTCACAACACTAACGGGACACTTGACTATGTTCATTCAGACCTTTGGGGTCCATCCAAAGTTCTTACTAAGGGTGGTGCAAGTTATATGTTGACAGTCATTTATAACTTCTTGAGGAAAGTTTTGGTGTTCTTTTTGAAGCACAATAATGAAGTTTTTGCTACTTTCAAGCAGTGGATGACTATGATTAAGAAATAGACTGGGAAGTAGGTGAAGTTTCTCCGCATGGATAATGGTTTGGAGTTTTATTCGGATGAGTTTAACTCATTTTGTAAGTCTAAAGGGATTATTAGACATTTGATAGTTCTGGGTACTCCACAGTAGAATGGTGTGGCTGAACGTATGTATAGGACATTAATGGAGAAAGTCCGGTGCTTGCTTTTAAATTTTGGGTTACTAAAGTCGTTTTAGGCTAAAGATGCTGTCATGGAGCTTATTTTCTTGTTAATCATTCTCCCTCAATGGCGATTGACAAGAAAATGCCATAAGAGCTATGGTCTAGTACTCCTACTAGTTATTTCGATTTGAAAATATTTGGTTGTCCTGCCTATGCTCATGTTGATAATGGTAAATTGGAACCTAAGTCTAGAAAGTGTGTCTTTCTTGGGTATATGTCTAGTGTTAAGGGTTATAAGCTTTGGTGTCTTGAGCTGAGAAAGATTACTATTAGTCGTAACGTAATCTTTGATGAAACTTCTATGCTATATAACTCATCTCCTAAAGACATTTGTGATGAGTCTGTGTAGTAGTTGAATATAGACATGAAGGTGGAGTTTCAGATTAGGATAGAATCCATACCAAAAGCTACATCAAAAGAGAGTTCAGAGGTGTCTAATAATAATGAAGCTACCACACCTCAGTACTCTATTGCGAGGGATAGATCTAAGAGGACCATTAAACCACCACAAAGATACGCTGAAGCAGATATAGTGGCTTATGCATTAAATGTGGCCGAAGATATTGAAGCTAGTGAGGAACCATCTACCTATAAAAATGCAGTCCATTTTGTGGATTTAGGAAAGTGGTTAATTTCCATGCATGAGGAGATGAAGTCTCTACACAATAATGGTACATGGGGGTTAATGAAGCTACCTAAAGGTAAGAAAGTTGTTCGATGTAAGTGGGCATTTAAGAAGAAAGAAGGCACTCCGGGTGTTAATGATGTAAGGTATAAGGCGAGACTTATTGCTAAGGGCTATAGTCAGATTCCGGGTGTGAACTTCACATATATGTTCTCTCATATTGTAAAATATAGCTCTATTCAAGCTTTGCTTGGGATTGTTGCAAGACATGATCTTGAATTAGAACAATTAGATGTGAAAACAACATTCTTATATAAAGAGCTTGAGGAGAACATCTACATGTAGCAACCAGAGGTTTTTATTGCTTCAAGCAAGGAAGACCATATATCTTTATTAAAGAAATCTCTCTATGGGTTGAAGCAGTCTTCAAGGCAGTGTTATAAGAGGTTTGATGCTTTTATGATTTCTCATAGGTTTAGACATAACAACTATAACAGTTGTGTTTATTTTAAGAAGAACCATGATGGGTCTTTTATGTATCTTCTTCTCTATGTTGATGATATGTTGATTGCAGCTAGAGATAAAGAAGAGATTAGAAAGGTTAAAGCTTAACTTAGTATTGAGTTTGAGATGAAGGATTTGAGTAATGCAAAGAAGATCCTCGGTATAGAGATTGTGCGAGATAGGAATGACAGCTCATTGTATCTTAGCCAAAAGGGGTACAATGAGAAAATGTTACGCATGTTTAATATGCACAATTGTAAACCTATAAGTACTCCAATGGCTACACATTTTAAGCTTTCAGCTTTGTTGTGTCCATAGTTAGATGATGAGATGAGTATATGTCTCGAATTCCTTACTCTAGTGCAGTGGGTTCCCTTATGTATGCTACAGTTTGCACACATTCGGATTTATCGTATGCCATGAGTTCAGTTAGTAGATACATGGCTAATCCGGGGAAAGAGCATTGGAAAGTAGTTAAGTGGATCCTTCATTACCTGCGTGGCTCTTTAGAGTGTGTTTGCATTTTGAGAAACATAAGGATGGGATTGTTGGTTTTGTGGACTCTAATTTTTTCGGTGATCTTGATAAAAGGAGATCATTGACCGGGTTTGTGTTTTGCATTGGTGGTTATGCAATTAGTTAGTAGGCAACATTACAAGCTTCAATTACATTGTCTACAATAGAAGTTGAGTACATGGCTATTGCTGAAGCAGTAAAGGAGACCATTTGGTTGAAAGGGTTATTTGGTGAGCTTTGTGATGATTTGAAGCTCATGACATTGTATTATGATAGTCAGAGTACTATTTACCTCATTAAAGATTAGATGTTCTATGAGAGGACTAAGCACATTGATGTTCGTTATCACTTTATTCGAGAAATTATAGCTGAGGGTGACATTATTATGGAAAAGGTCAGTACTCTTGATAATCCCACTGATATGATGACCAAGTCACTTTCTTTGTCCCAAGTTTTTGAATTGCTTGGACTTGATTAGTGTTTCTCGTTGATTGGTGCCTTTAGAGGCTTTATAAAAGAGGTGGAGTTTTGTGTTGTTGTGTGTGTTATGGAGTGTTTTATATTATTTGGGGCTGATTTTAGTACCTTGGGACGTCAAGGTGGAGATTGTTGAGTTTGTGACGTGAATTTTATTGAGAATTGATGGTTTTGAGGTTTTGGATCATGGCACGGCCGTGCTTAGGCTATGTTGAGGTGCATGTTTTGTCCAGCAAGGATCACGACCTAAGCATAGGTGTGTTGGTGCATGTGTTGGAATTTATAATTTTGTCTAAAAAGTAACACGGTCGTGTCATGGCTGTGTTGGGATTTGCCATTTAGTCCAGTGAGTGGCATGACTTGAAGCACGGGCATGACACGACCATGATATTCTTATCTCAAATTACGTAGTCATATTTACATTAAGCTTATAGTTTTAATGGAGCTTTGGGAAATTTGGTATCAGAGCCTAACTTTTGTTTAAAGGGAAATTGATTATTATTCTTAAGCTTATCCTGAGGAGGAAGAAATTCCTAAACCATGACTGAATCATCCTCTAGCTTAAGCCTATCTATAATTTGTGACTATAAGTATCTACCTACTAAATCAACCTCTATAACTATATCATCCCCAGTGAAGTAATCCACTACAAACAATACCAACTACTTTTATGAGTTTACCTATCTTCTAGAAGATCAAAACATAGAAAAATCTCAATCCTTTATTGTTAATCCTTATGATGCTTTCTTAGTATCACAACCTTCCGTGAGACAGTCTTTTTAAGCCCTTATAAAAAAACCCCTCTTCATCCATCAAGAAGTACATTCAATCTTCCAGTTTTGACCAACACCCCATTTCAGCCTCTCAAACAGAACAATTTGTGACTTTAGAAATTCCTCAAAAATTTCAAAGGACATGGCTAAGCCAAGGATACACCCATCTTCATTTTGGTGCTATAAGGTTGGGACTCACTTATCATGCGAGACAATGTTTTCTTGTTTTCTAAAAAATTGCCTTATTTGACTCAAGATACATGCAATATCAACACTCTATCATTGGTACTGTTGAAACCTCTTTAAATGTTGGATATGTGTTTTTTACTTTCTTCCCAAATTATAATTTGGCACTTTCAGACCCTCATGCCCTGTCAGCCTTGAAAGCCCAAATTCAGATTCTTAGAGCAGAACACACTGTAGAGTCCATTACAGCAACCCTCCATTACCAAATTTTTTACAGACTTCAAAATCATGCAATTAATTTGACTCTTCTATCTGTTCATAATGATGCATTGTTTGTAAAAGCAGATTCTCATAATGCACCTTCATGCATTCATATTCCAAAACAGATCTCCAGAAATTATTTAATGAGTTTGTTTCCAAAGAGATGGATTATAAACTATGAAAAACTTCATGAGTCTATAAAGCCAGTTTAGAGTTCTGATCCAGTGTTTATTAGGAAAAATGGTGGCACAGTTGAAACATTTTTTAAGAAGAAACAAGAAGTGCCTATAGTCTTTAACACCCAGTATATGTTTTTACCTTTTTCTTCTTTGATTGAAGAAAAGGGTTCCTGTTACTCATTTTGATTGTGAAGAAAGACCAATTTTTGCTTTTAAGGGTAATGGTCATTGTTATTTTGATATTTGTGATTGTGATAATTGTTATATATTGGAAGATGATGAAGAAGAAGCTGATAAAAATAAAAGAAGGAATGCTAGAAAGTGTAGTGAACAAGAATTTAGAAGGAGATATGAGGATGGAGATCCCTCTATTAGCACTTTAGGACCACCATTAGGAAAGTGTGATTACTTGGTATCACACTCTCCTCCTAGCCATTACAAACCACCAAAACCTCTACACACACCTCAAAAACCTTGCAAATTAAAAACACCATAACCACCGCCAAAATTAAAACCTACTCCTTTACCCTGTTACAAACAAGCTTTAAAATGGGTCAAGAAAGAAACACCCATTTGCAGAGTTGGCAAAGAAATATAGAGTAATGCTCTCTTCAACAAAAATGCACATTGAAAAAGAAGAAATTGAATTCATTGGGATGTAGTTCAAGGATGGAAGTTACTAACCTAAACCTCATATTGCCTCAGAATTGTAAAAGTTTCTTGAAGATAATCTCTCTGTTAAACAAACCAGATAGTTTTTGGGAATTTTAAATTATCTCAGGGACTTCATTCCTCACTTAATAAAGAAGAAAACACCATTGAGAGCGCTGTTAAAAACAAATCCTCCCCCATAGACTGATGAACAAAGGCAGCCATCCAGCTAAAGAAATACACTCAAAGTCTTCCTACCTTATAAATTCCAGCTGATGGAAAAAGAATTTTGTAGACATATGCAAGTGATTAATTTTGGGGAGCCATTCTGTTAGAAGAAGATAGTAAAAAAAGGAGAATTTGCGAGCATGCAAATGGAAAGTTTTCTGATGCTGAAAGCCATTAGCACTCAACCTTCTAAGAAATTTTGGCGGTCAGATATGGAATAAAAAAGCTTGAATTCCATTTGGTGGGACACCGTTTTAAAGTCATCATGGACTGTTCATCCTTTCCAAAGATGTTAGAGTTTAAAGGGAAGACTCTCCCTCATCCTCAATTGCTACGATGGAAGGAATGGTTCAGTAAATATGACTTTGAGATGGAGCATATCAAAGGAGAAGACAATCTCATTCTGGATCTTTTAAGTAGACCCTCAATCTCTTGTGCCACAAAAAATCCTTTTAAAATAAAGATCCTGCTTATAGTCTTTATATTTTTACCACTAGACCCAAATAATTTCCTTGAAAAAGGAATTTCACCTGAACTATCACCCCACATCTCTACACCAAACCTAACCAATATAGCATCCAAAAAAATCTTTGAATACCAGTCTCTTTTATTAAAAATTATGGTCTGATTTTTTTTTTTTGAAAAATTAGGTTTTCACCCTGAATATCCATTCACCTGTTTTTACAATTTTCTTGATCAAAATCTTGAACAGGACTTTTATTGGCCTAAGGAATTGTTAGTCCTATTTGGGTAGTTGTGTCATTTGTATTAAATAGTCTTTGATTTACAGCCTCTGGCTTTATTAAGATATCTCAAGCTGATAGAAGAAGGAAAGAGATCAAACCCCTATTTGATCACTTTTCTAAAATGGTTTCAGAAAATTCAAAGATGGAGATCATGGCTAAGCAATGAAGCTTTCACTCAATAAGTATCATCTCCTAAAGAATGTCATTCCATTATCATCTTTTATAGGCCCTTTTTAAAGACTAGAGAAGAATTTAAAGCAGTCCCTAGTTTTAATCTATATCAAACATACAAATTTTCAATGGTTCATTAAATGATATCTGATGTTGACAGTTCTTCTCAATGGCGGGAGTTTCTAAGATTTTTCTTTCAGAAAAAAGGGAAAATTCCTAAAGAAATCTAGCCCAAGGCAAATGAAGATGTACCATAAGAGACATATCCATTTGATTATGGAAAGAAACTGATAGCAAATAAAAAGTTTTGGATAAAAGCCCAAAACTCGGGAATAAGTTCGAGTTCAACTCAAGGACCAAACCCAAACAATGAAGATTTCATTGAACCATAGGCTATTGTTGATCCATGAAAGCCAATTGCAGGATATTCCCAATACTATGACTCAGACAGTGATTATAGTCGAGATGAAGGAAACCTGTCACCAAGCCATGAGCCTTTCATAAATTAGACTAGTCACAGTCTTCTTTTGGTATTATTATCCTGAAGTTTCCAGATGTATCATAGTCACTTTAGGAAAAGCAGTATATAATTGTACTATATCACATGAACTATCAGGATAATTATTTTAGTCTTCATGTAGTTCTATTTGTAATAGTACTAGCCAAGTGTTATGTTTGTAGATAACTGTAATCTTTATAGCAGAACCTTATTGGTTGATAGTTAATCAGGTTATCTTTTATAATAGTACTCCTCATCACTATAAAAGGAGGTTACTACTTCGTTATGAAGGCAGAGAACCCTATATAGACACTACCTTAAAAATAAAAACCCAAAAGTTTCTAAATTCCTCTTCTTCTTCCTCTAAAGGTTTATTTTTAAGAATAATGATATTATCTCCACCAAGTTATCAAAGAGTATATTATGTACTCGCCTCATATGAGGATCTTGTACAACAGAAATTTAATAATAGAAAATAATCTTGTTTACCAACTTCATTAGGATTATAAGCTTGATTTAAAGATATTGTATAGTTTTTTGATAATGCATAAAAAAGGGACAAGCTTGGTTGGCTAGAAAAGTTGAGAGAATAAGTACGACTTTTGCTAGTCCATGATATGCTTATCTCTCAAAACCATGATATCCATTAAAATAAAATGTAGTCATATTTACATTAAGCTTATAGTTTTAATGGAGCTCTGTGAAATTAGTATCAGAGCCTACATTTTGTTTAAGGGGAAATTGGTTATTATTCTTAAGCTGATCCTGAGGAGGAAGAAATACCTAAACCATGACTGAATCATCCTCTGGCTCAAGCCCATCTGTAATTTGTGATTATAAGTATGTACTTACTAAATCAACCTTTGTAATTGATTATTGTTCTTAAGCTTATTCCATAACTATTTTATTTTTGATATTATTTTGCTTTTATAAAAGTCAAGGTGTAAAATTAAGAGGGTAAAAATAAGATTATTTTTTATATTTTTTATATTTTTTTGTTGTTTAGGTTGGTTCATTTTCAGTTTTATAAGGTTTTTTTTGTTTTTTTTGGTTGTTTGTGGTGTTTGGCGGTTGTTTCTTATTTCATTTTCGGTTTTATGAGGTTGTTTTTCTAGTTATTTTGTTGTTGTTGTTTTGGTTGGTTCATTTTCAGTTTAATAAGGTTGTTTTTTTTGGGTTATTTGCAAAAAAAAAAAAAAAAAAAAAAAACACGACCTATAGTAGTTTTTGCAATTTTAACCAAACGTTTCAATTTTGGCAAAATAAACTATGACCTTTCAATTTTTTGCAATTCGAAACATGGATTGATTTTCTGGTGACCAAATGCTTATGTGTCAGGCTTGTTTTGATGAATTCTCCAAGTCAGCAAAAATTTTTGTCCATCTATGAAACGCACCATTTTACCATTAAGTTAAAAAAATAAATAAATAAATCTTTCTTAATTTCGCCCCCTCTCCCTGCAACCCACGATGCCTCTCTTTGCAACCCAGCACCACCGCCAGTACCACCCATGATGTTTGCAAAACTATCGGCTCCTATCATTGTCACCAACAACAACACTCTTGCCCCACCATCAAGGAAGCTTATTGGTTATTCTTCTCCTTCTTCTTCTTCTTCTTTTTTTATTCAAATTCTCATTATTAACAAAACTCAAAAAAAAAAAAATCCAATTGGATAACAAAATTATTTCCCATCATTAACCACTTGCAGCTCCACCCACTACCACCTCCTCTTCCGTGCAACGGGCTCTCCGCCTTATACAGTATCATGTGCTTGTTTTGAAAATAGAAGGTGCTAAAGAAATTCGAAAGCTTAAATTTCGCAGAGGTGTTGTCGTCAATTGTGCGAAGCTGTTTATCACCTCGTTTCTATGCTTTATGTTAATTGGTGAATTGGGTATTTCTTTTATTTTGATGAATTTATTGTTTTGTGCTTGAAATTTCAAAGATAGTTAAAAGATATGATTTTGATGAATTGGGTATTTCTTTTCTTGATGATGAATTTATTGTTCTGTGGTTGAAAGATAAAACTTAATTAAAAGATATGATTTTGATGATTTGGGTTTGGTGGACAATGTTGTTGATGATGATGTTGGTGGCAGTGTTGGGTGGGGTTTGTGGTGTGGGTGGTGGTGTTAACTTATGCCAGTGGTGATGGGTGATGTTGATAATGGTGCTGGAGGTGGTGGTATTAGAGCAATGAGTGATTTTTTTTTTGTGCTAGCAGTGGTTGTAGTTAATGGGTGATATTGATGATGATGGCGGTGGTGGCAGTGTCCATGGTAACGGTGGTGTTTATGCTAATTGGTAAAAATCATTTTGATGGTGATGATGTTAAATGGTGTAGGTGGTAATGATCGATGATGATGGTGCGAGTGGTGGCGATGGTAGGTTTTGTTCTTAATGATGCTGCTGCAGCTGTCATGGTGGTGATTGTGATGATCTGTGTGGTTTTGAGGCGGAGGAGAAAAAGAAGAGGTAGAGATTTTGTTCTTGATCGTGGGTTTTGTTCTTGATCATGCTGCTGCTGCTGCTGTCATGCTTGCGATTCTGTTCTCAAATGCGAAAAAGAACAGAAAATTAAAATGAAGAAAACAGAGCTTTGTTGGTGTTTTTCCTGTTTTTTGTTCTTTGAGTCTTGAATTGAACGATGGATTTTGTTTTTCTTTTTCAAGAAAATGATGAAAACAGTGAGTGTGAGTGCGAGAGAGAGATGGCATTGC
>CATIWK010285111.1:0-38015 GCA_949634005.1 Mallotus japonicus
TTTTTTTTTAATTTCTTCTATAAGGGAGAGATTAGGATATCGATAAATTTTGGAGTTTGTTGATATGTTGTTTTAAAATGTGGAGGCTCACTAGTTTTCCAACAACTAGTATTACAATGGCCAATATTTTGATAACTAGAAATACAACGACTAGTATTACAGCTGCTAATTTGTCAACAACTAGTTTTACAACGGCTAATTTTTCAACAACTAGTTTTACAATGGCTAGTTTCTACTGCGAAATTTAAAATAAAACTAATAAAATTACAAATAATGTTACAATTACAAATAAAATTATAACTAAACTTAAAATTACAAATACAAATACTTAATATTAAAATTAAACTAAGGATTATTATATTTAGCTTTAAGGATAGAACACATATGCTCATGAATTTAAAGTTACTGCTTAGTCATTCCTATTGTATCCTTGAGCAAGATTTCATAATCACTTCCAAAAGTATAGCTTTCAAACTTATTTGCTAAATTTTCCATAACTTCCATTTTTTCTTCTCTATGTTATTTTAACATGTTCCGGATTTGCTCAAGTCCCTCATTCTTGTTTTATTCATTTACCTTTGACTTTTCCTTTATCTTATATTATAGTATATAATTGGTATACTATTCGTATACAATGAGTATACTATTTGTATCATATATATATTATACTAATAATATACTATTCATACATTAAAAACAATATACAATTCGTATATATTTTTTTTCTTATACACTTCAAAATATTAAAATTTTTTTGATAATTTGAGTAAGCATATATTGTTAGAAAAATTATCAAAGAAATAGTTGGCCTTGAGCATGTATTCAATAGTATATTATTCGTATATTAAAATTATACTATTCATAAATTATACGTATATTTAATAGCAAAATAAAATCTGGATCTCAATTATGCCATGAATTTATCATTTCCATTTGAGAAGTAACATATTTCCAATGACTTAATTTCCATAATATCATTACAACTCAAAAAGTTTACAAAGGAAATAACAAGAATTTTTCACCCGAAAACTGGCTAATCTAGAAATCCAAATAGAATGTCCTGAGTTGACGATTATTTTAGGCAGCCAAAGCTTATATTCAACTAGGCATATCAGTGCTACCACTGCACCAAAATACTACATCAAAGTCAGTCACATTTCAAGATGGAAATTTGCAAAGATAATTAACTAGAATGTGAAGTTGCAACCATACATATCTGATCTCAACTTAATTAGATATCTTTGTTTACTACAAAATGGAAATTAATTGGATATCTTTGTTTACTACAAAATGGAAATTATCAATTTCAACAAGCATTATATTTGGTATTTTTTCATAAAGCATTATATTTGATATTTTCACATTAATTCAATACCCTTACAATCAAGTTATAGAGACTAAACAAATGTGTGCCATATGGTCAAGAATTCAAAAGGATACAAAATAAACAGGTTTACTACATAATTATAGAGGCTTTTCGCCTAGACCAAGAATTCAAAATTTGCAAATCTTTTTTCTTTCTTAATCTTGGACTATGTATATTTTTCAATATCTTCACGTGGCCATACACTTTATTTTTCAAATAAAATGGTTGCATATAAAATTACATGATAAATCAAGTCCAAAGTAAATATAGATTTAAAAGGGCAAAAAAATTAAAATTTTTCACATACAGTGTCAAGTGGCAAACATAGTATAGTGTAGCAGTAATCCCAGCAACAGCACCAGCAATAAACCTTTCAAAATTTGTAACCTCCTCATTCCCAGAAAATCTAAGCAATTGCTTCCTATATGTATATCATTAGCACAAAAATTAACAGCTTTAAATGAAGCTGTACGAAGAATGATACAAGAACCTTTACAAAATTTGGTGTGACCATAGCAAGCTTACATAAAATCTATATGCAAAAACATAGATACTCTGTTGCAATCATCAAAATAAAACAAACCAAAGGCTCTATCTATTAAATGGTGAGATTCATTACCTAAACTCTCCTTGCACCTAGCTCTTGTTTTCACAGTTCTCTCCTTGCACCTCTTTGTTTTTCAATTTTTATAAATAATTTTGGTCCATGTCTATTTATCTACATGAAGCTGCGACAACATCTTGTTACATTTGGATATGGAGACAGACAGCTTTTTAGTTTATTTTTGTATAAGGTATGACATTATTCATTTCCTTTTCATTACTGTTTCCATATCTTTATGTTCTGATTGTATATTTATTATAGTGCCATTGATGTTTTAACTCTTAGTAGTGAATTGGGTTTTTCTGTTTTTTTAGTTGTTACATTTTTTCTTGTTGTGACATTGTGATTCTTGAAATGGAAATGAAAATTGTCATGCATTGAAAACGGAAGTGGGAAGAAGCATGGTGGTAGTGAAATTTAGTTACTTACTTTTTATGATTTCATGTAATTGTTCTGCGTTCTTATGTATATATTAAGTTGAGGGAATTTCTGGAACTGGATTGGTGTGATTTTGTGCATTATGCTCATCTTCTAAGTGCATCTTGGAAAATTTCTTTTGTTTTCAATCACAAATTGTGCAGGATTAAATTCTTGGATGTGGTTATCTTCAAATCCTATTGGCATATTTTCTTTTGTTTTCAATCACGTGCAGGATTAAATTATTGGATTTGGTTATCTTCAAATCCTATTGGCATGCAGATGAATAGATGCTGTCCAGAAGAATCTAATCCTGAAATAATGAAGCTGAGGACAGATCTGTTGTTTTCAGATCAAGTTGGAGGAGATGTGAATTAAATCGTGCAATCCAACCAATGACTTTGTCCTGTTTTAGCATCTTTACCTATCAATCTTGTGCTTATTTACGAAATCCGTAACCAAATTCACACTAACTAACTAACTAAATTGTGCATTTCATTATTTTTGAATATCATTTCTGTCATTCCATTTCATAAATTTATTCAGATTTGAGGATATATGGGAGATGAAAAAGACATTTTCAGTCTTTCAGGGCCTGTGCATCTTACTGCTGTTGACTGGTAAGACTTAATGCTTAAAGATATCCATTTCATTGCATTTAGGAGATCTTTAAATTTGTTGTTAGTGATGATTTTTTTGAACTTGCATTGACAAAGTTTTCTATATGTGAATTAGTGTAACTACCACCTCATTATAGCTCATCTAATAATTGCATGCAATGCTGCTGAGCCCTAAACAAGCAGATTGAGCTGGTTGCCAGATATGCTTTTTGCATAATAAGGATATTTTTCTTAATATCTATCTCTACAGGGCAGGATATGTGATCAACCTTAACAAACGAAGAGAGAGTTGAATATGCCTGACAAAGTTGTTTCAACAAAAACTAGCACTTATTGTATAGCCATCTAAGACTATAGTCTGAAACAAGTGTGCCCAAAAAAAAAAAAAAAAAAAAGATGAAACTGATAAATTCTGGTGCTTTTTCATACTAGATCAAACTCTGTTCTAGCCCTTACATTAGAGGGGAAAGAAACCCTGAAAAATGTTGTTTTAGTCATATGTTTAGTAAAGATTGTTCAGAAATCTTTTAATCATCTGGCTCTTATCATGCTAATTTTCCAGGAATGATTTTCATCATCGAAGATCTATTGCTGCAAGCTTGGTTCAGGGAGTCTATGTTTTGGATTGTGATCGCCAAAAGAATTGTCAAGGTCCTCAAGTTCATGCTCCACCATGGTGGGACTTCTTCCATTTTCAGTTAACTCGTCAGCTCATAGACGATGCTGATGGCTCCATCTTTGGTGCCATATATGAACTCAAGTCCCCAAAATATTCAGTTAAAAATGCCCCAAAATATGTTATTGCCTTTCGTGGCACACTATTTAAGCGAGGGTCCATTTTACGAGATCTGGAGCTGGATATCCTTGGCTACTATAACCAACTTGAACTGAGTTCACGCTTTAAGCGTGCCATGCAGGCTGTTCAGTCTATACTTCCTCTAGCTGGAGCTCCAAATATCTGGTTGACTGGACATTCTTTGGGCTCAGCTATTGCATTACTCTTAGGAAAGAACATGACCAAGATGGGCTATCCTATTGAAACATACCTGTTCAATCCACCTTTCTTCTCTGCCAAGAGGAATATCACTAACCTATTTATAGAAAAAATCATGAGTGATGAACAGCTGAAGCAAGATATCCGCTTCACTAACCTATTAATAGAAAAAATCATGAGTGTTGTCAAAGCAGCACTTGCTGTTGCTCTAAAGGGATCAAAACAAAAAGATACCTTTGTTGCATTATCTTCGTGGTTTCCTAACCTATTTGTGAACCCAGATGATCATTTTGGCTCAGAATACATAGGCTATTTTCAACGCAGGAAGATGGAAGAGAGAGGAGCGATTCAAAATTCTATTGAGAGACTCGCTACACAAAATTCTATTCGGAGTCTGATCTCAAGTGCACTAGGGAGGGATGCAGAGCCACTGCATCTAATTCCATTAGCACATCTGACCGTTAACCTTAGTAGGTCTTCAACATTCAAACAAGCTCGTGGACTTCACCAATGGTGGAATTCAAACTTCAAATTCGAGTCCAACGTGCATCAGTTCAAATGATATATGCATTTGCTTCTGTCGGCAAATCCTCCCTTACTGAACTTTTTTAACAGAAGATGTTGGAGACTTCGTGCACTTCAATGATTAATGCTTTGAATAATGATTACTACACTATGCTTAGCAAATCTTTGTAGAACTTTGCGTTTACTGTTCTGTTACTTGGTTGCCTCCTTATATTGCATAAACTCATGTATGCATATACATAATTAATTAATTAATTAACATTAATATTGAATAATTCAAGTATCTTTTATTCAATAAAAAGTTTCGGTTGGTCTAAGTATCACAATAGAAGCAGTCACTCTCCTTTTAAATTATATAAAAATTAATTTCACAAATCAAATCAAATATTGTGGAATTCTCATGAAGAACTTAGAGCTAGAGTGGACCATTAGACCACTTCATCACTAATAATAATTTTAATTGTTTTGTTTTACAATAAAATTATCCTTTTTACTAAATAGTTTTTAGTTAGGAAATAAATAAAACCTAATGAACAAGGAAAGATTTTACAGAATTAACTTAACCCTAATTCTTCAAGGACAAGTAATTAATATTACTATATATTAATATTAACCAAAATCCTAATATTTACTTCCAATCTCAATTCTCCTTGTCATTGTCTAATCTTGTTTTCTTCTTCTTTACTACTACAATTTCCCCTTTCCTTTTTGAATTGCTAAGCCACCGCCATGTCTTCTGACCTATACAATTCTTTGCTTTTTGGTGACAACGAAGAATTTCAGTCTTTTCTCGCTGAAGATCTTCGTGGTTTTTGTTTTGATCGGCTATCCACTGCTCAACACCATCACTCATCTGCTCCATTGGTTCCATTCCTGTTCTTGATGGGCGATGACGATGAAGCTTCAATAATGGCGCATCTATCTACCACCGCTGAAGATGATGAAGAAGAAGAGAGCCTCCATACAGTGCAAGCTAATCCACCGACCCAAGAATTGTTTGAAAATTTGGAGAATCTGATCATCGAAGCACCTGGTTTGGTTTGTTCTGTTTGCTTGGAAGAGTTCTCTGTCGGTTCTGAAGCTAAGCGTTTGCAATGCTCTCATGTCTACCATCGCCACTGCATTGCCAAATGGATGATGAATAACAATACCTGTCCCCTTTGTCGATCTCAAATCCGTACGTCTCGTTCATCAGATAAAGAATCGTAATCAGAGCATTGGGTCAATCGTAATTAGGGCATTGGATTAATCAATACCAAGTAAGGAGAGGCAGAGAAGAAGCAGCGCGAGAATGAGGAGATGAAAGCAAGAGTTCTATGTCAGAAACAAAGAATCTGATAGCACCCACTGGTCTGTTCAAGCGCACACTTGTGGTCAGCACATTCTTGTTAATTTTAACAAAAAAAATGTATAGTTTTGGAATCTTTCCTTCGCTGGTGATCTTTAGCAGAAGAAGGACTGGGCATCCTATAGGCAGATGAGATGCTTAGTTAAAGTTGTTTTCTGATTTTTCACAGCAAGAGTTGTTTGCTTGCAGAATTTGTATCTGATATTTTGTTGCATCGTTTGACATTTAAGATCTCAGTTATGTATACAATTAAGTGAATTTATCACATATTTCATGTTCTCTATTTGGTTTGCTTAATTAAAAGTAAATGTCATGTATTAAAATTTTAAATTTCCAGACTTGCAAAACTCAAGATTGTGAAATTAGTGAACTTAACACTATGTTTCCCAAATTGTACAAAATATCAACCCCTTTCTGGTTTCACGATTTCTAGGTTTCCCATTTCCTGATTCATGAGGGATGATTGGTAAGCTGATTCGATACATATAAACAATAAAACCTGAATTTGTTAAACAATACAATTAAAATAGCCAAAATACAAAAAGCCTGTACAATAAGCAATCCTGTCAAGGTTCAGTTATAGAATGTTGCCCATTTAATAAAAAAAACAAATATATATGTTGGTTTCCATTGATTGTTTCGTTAACACCGTCCATTCACCAAAATTTCTTTAAGGGTTCTTTCCGTCTTTAGCTGTTTCTTTAAGCCATTTGAGGACTAACGTTATCTTGAGACTGATTCTTTTAGATACGAGACTTGAGAACCACAAATTTTCTGGTCATTGTTATGTTTGAAAGACTGGTAAGAACAGTTATAATTGTTCCAAGTTGCATTGAAAACTACAGGAAGAGAGTGTATGAGGAACACATATATGGCAAATTATATTATGGACTCCTGTCCATGATGCTACGTGTGCCTCTTTATAAATACGGTGTGTTTTTATTTAGGTTTTGAAAGTTTTACACATGTGTGTTAAATCTCAAAATATTAGCAGCCTCTCTCTTTCTATCTCTACGCGTCGCGTTTCTCTTTCTTCTTCTTCTTCTTCTTTCTGTGTGTCGTGTCTCTCTTTCTTCTTCTTCTTCTGTGTTTTCTTTTTCTTCTTCTTTTTCTGTGCATCTTCTTGTTCCTGTTCTTCTTCTTCTTTCCTCACCATTACTGCAATCTCTGGTCTTTTTTTTTTTTAATCTCATTCAAATCAGATTTGAAAATTTGTGCTTTTTTGGTTCTCAATTCTCATTCAAACCATCAGGTAAAAATACTTTTTTTTATTATGTATTCTTAATTATGTTATGTTTTTGTTTTTTTTATTATGTGATTTATAAGAATTTACTTTTTATTTGTATTTTTTGATTTTTTTTATGAAGTTTGTGAGAATACAATTGTAGATTTTTCTTTGAATTCAAGTAAAAACTATTTTTTTTTTTTACCTTTTTTGTCTATTTTTTATTCAATTTTCAATCCAGATAAAGTCTATTTTTTTATGTTTGATTCTTTTTTTTTTTTTTAGTTGGTAATGCAAATAAGGTTGGAGAAAAAAAAAAGATACCAAAAGAAAATGGAGTTTGGACTGTGACAAGACAAGAAAAGATGACCTGAGTATTTAAAAATGATGAACCTACAGTGTTTAACTAATGAACCTACGGTATTTGACTAATGAATCTATATAGAATAATGAACTTGAGTAAAAGTGATGAACCTACAGTGCTTAATTAATGAAACTACACAAGTTAATTAATGAACCTACACGAGTTAACTAATGAACCTATATAGAATAATGAACATGAGTATTAAAAGTGATGATCCTACAATGTTTAATTAATGAACCTAGACCAGTAAACTAATGAACCTAAAAAAATATTTTTGTACGCGCGTCAGATCTACACATCAATCCACACGTGTGATGACTATGGACAGGGGTCCATGATATAACAACCCCACATACATAGCATCATTACAGGTGTGTGTGGATTTGATAGTATTAAAGTTGGGCTTCTTACTGATATTACACTAGTGAGAACAAATATAAACAACTTCACAAAATTTATTGCTTATAGTTTAAGTTACTATTATGAATTTCCATTACAGGAGCTGTTTGTTATAGAATTTTTAAATATCTAATATTTCATTAAGGAGTTGTTTAATATGTAAGATCTCTGTTTTGTAAGCTTTTTTTAATAGATGTTATTTGATGATGGTGTATGTTGAAACAAGTGAATTCTCATAAATTTCATGTTGTCTATTTCTTTTCCCTTAAATCACAAGTAGACTAAAACTTTTACATTTCAGGACACTTCATGTTACGCAACGGTTTCAGGACACTTCATGTTGTGCAGCGAAAACAATCAGAGTGCACAAACAAACAATTAAATACAAAAGAATAATGGTAAAATAAAGAAGTACAACAACAACATACAAGAATTTACGTGGAAAATCCCAAGATGGGAAAAACCATGGGTAGAGAATAAGAGAATTTCACTATGTTGTAAAAGAGTGTACAAAGAAGTGTTAGGACAACTAACAATAATGAGATCTACTTTACCAAACCTTGAAAATAGGTATTTATACAATTAGGGTATAAATGGAGACAAAACAAGGCGAAAAATAGCTTCTCAAATTAAGGCTAACCACATTATTCGTCACACGTCCATGTCATGTCCGTGCTTCAGGTTGTGGACATTATTGGACAAAATGGCAGATCTTGACACAGTTTACAATATGGCCACCTCTCATGCCGTGTCACTCTTTGGACAGAATGGAAAACTCTAACACATGTAACAACACGCCCATGCTCTGGCCTATACTCCTTACTGGATGAAAGTACACATCTCAACATCATTGCTAGTACGGTCGTGCCATGATCCAAAACCACAAAGCCAACAAATCTTCATTAAATTCACATAAAAAAACTTAACACTTCCAAAAAATCAAGATAATGGAAACAAGTCAATTGAAAGCTACTTTCCAAGTTTTATTAGTGGTAATTTCAATTAGAAATTAGAAATTTTGATATTAAAAAGGATTAATCTGAATTTTATTTTTTTTGGACATAGGAGGTAAGTTTTACTGTGCCATAATTCAAAATTTAATCCATTAATCTTTTTTTTTTTAGGAAAAAGACTTTTATTGAAATAAAACACTGAGGATGAAAATCCTCCAAAAAGAAACATCATAACAAGTGGGAAGAGCATCCCTAACAACTGACATTTCACTCAAGGAGAGAGCCCACTTCGCCAAATTATGAGCCAATTGATTTCCCTCCCTTCCAACAACAGAAAATTGGACAGTAGCAAATTTTAGAGAACACTAAATGATATTATCAATAATTAAACAAAGAGGCAAAGAATCCACAGTAGAAAGTTGTAATTCATTTATTAGAGGTTGACAGTCTGACTCAGTTATTACCTAATCATAACCATATTAATGAACCATTTGAAGACCAAATAATAAGGCCAAAGCTTTACAAATAATCACGGATTGACATTAAGGGAATCTTTCCCAACTAATAACAAAACAGTCCCATTAGCATTCCTAATCAAAATACCAAAGCCCATATATGAACTCTCAGTTGAAATCATAGCATCAACTTTAAGTTTTAACATATTCCCTCTTGGAGGCTCTCAGTGACAATGATCAATCAAATTTAAAGAAATTGGGGTTCCTCGAATAGCAAGAGAACTCTGTCTATACTCCTTTAGCAGCATTACAACCTACCAACTCACCATTAGAGCATCAACTCAACCATGTCCATGTAAAAGTCGATTCTGAGTAAACTAAATATACCAAAAACTTCGAATAACAAAGAAACATTCTCCTGATCCAATATTCCAAACAATGCCCAAGCCACTTTTTAAGTGATCCTTAATTAAACCAATAAACCCGAAGTGTCAAGAAACTAGATAACCAAACCAATCTCACCCATTCCTAGGATTTGAAAATATGCAGGCTATTCTTCTCCAAGTCCTCACAGAATTAGGGGTTGTAATGAGTCAGTACACCACACTATAATAAGTTGTCACTACAAGGAAGTAACCCATGGAAAAGCCTCCATAAGACTTTAGGTTGAATGGATAAAGACTAAATAGTCTTCTATACATTACTCTGAGGGACAACAAAAGAAGAACTAGAGAACTATTGAAAAAAGAGCCTATTTGCAACATGATAGCCAAATTTTACCGAATACTCACCATTTTTAGTATAAATCTACTAGAATCGATCTAGAGGAAGACGATAACTTAAAAGAATTTGAATAATTGTAGTGTCTTCGAAGGGTAGGAACAACTATCTGATTAATAGGACGTTCTAACATTTAGAATTAAACTTAATCAAAGAGTTAACATATTCAGGCCTTAGATCTTGATGTTGTATTAAAGGTTTCATCCCATTCACTCCTATTATCCATTCTATCGATCCTTATATTTGTAGATCTACCATCCCTACCCGCCAAGCTAACCCCTTAGAGAGAATTATAATAGCTTTATAATTCTCCAAATATAGCTAAGATTAAACAACCATCAAAGCATTAGAAAAGTTCACTTTAGGATAGTATTTTGCTTTTAACACTTGTGAACATAATGAAGTTGGATCTATCATTAAGTGCCATCCTTATTTGGCAACAAGAGCCAAATTAAAATCGTAGAATTGGTAAAATCCTAACCTACGTATGAGTTTTGGAGCCGACATTTTGTCCCAACTCATCCATTGTAGTTTCCCATATGAGTTCATAATTCCTCACCAAAAAAAGCTAACATTTTTTTGAATATCCTCACATAATAAGCTTGGAAGTGCAAAATAGATCATTATTGAGCCTCAAAACACCCAAAACGGACTGAAAACGAGTCTGGGAGCCTAAGGGTCAGCCCGACCCACGGTTCACCCGGCGTGGATCATAATCCACACTCATGGGTTATGGACCCACACCCGTGAAACCATAAAAATTCAATTTTTTCCTTTTTTGGAGGACTTTTGCACATTTTTCAAAAAACTCTCTTAGAGAGAGTAAAGACTACTACATTTGGATGATTTTAGGACACACTCTCTCGAAAAACCCTCTCTTATTGCAAGTGGAAATCCAAATTCCCAAACACTCTCAACCAAAAATCTCTTTTTCTTAGGGTTTAGATCCAAAATCCAAACCCAACCACATCTAAGTCAAAGCACGCATCAAGGGTAATCACTCAGTCCCTTTGAGGATCTCCCAAATATTTTTAATTAAAAAAATTTGCATCTTATAGCATTTCTCTTCTTCTTTTACTCCTTTCTTTCATTTTTCACCTTTTTTGCATTTTATTTTATGTTATTTTAATTATTTATTATCTTGTGATGAAGTTGTGATTTTGTGGTGATTTTTGAAGTTTGGAATAAGAAATGTAGAGGGAGTGGGTAGTTCGAATTCCAGAAGTGTTTGCATTCATTCTTATATTTTTCATTATTTTTGCATCATTTTTCTCTTTATATAAAAGATGAGTATTTTGGTTATAAAGTTGACATTTTTATTATTATTCTTGCATTTTTATTAATTTTTTTACATTCTTTAATCTCTTTCTTGATAAATTCGTTATTTTTATCATAAAGTTGACATTTTTATGGTAAAAATAACATTTTTATCATTCTTGCTATTTTATTTGCATTTTTGTTACCTTTTATGGTAATTTTACTATTTTTATCATAAAGTTAACTTTTTTATGGTAAAAATAGCGTTTTTATCTTTTTTTATTACTTTAATTGCATTTTTATTATTTTTATTATGTTTATTTCCTTTTGGGTAAATTTGTTATTTTTATCATAAAGTCCATATTTTTATTGTAAAAATAGCATTTTTATTAATTTATTTGCATTTTTATTAATTTTTTTATGTTTATTTCTTTTTGGATAAATTCGTTATTTTTATCATAAAGTCCATATTTTTATGGTAAAAATTACATTTTTATCATTTTTGTTACTTTATTTGCATTATTATATTATTAAGTTTATTTCCTTTTTGGGTAAATTTATTATTTTTATCATAAAATCCATATTTTTATGGTAAAAATAACATTTTTATTATTTTATTTGCATTTCTATCATTTTTGTTGCTTTTCTTGATAAATTTACTCTTTTTATCATAAAGTTAACATTTTTATAGTAAAAAATAGCATTTTTATTACTTTAATTGTATTTTTATTACCTTTATTATTTTCATTTTCCTTTTTGATAAATTTGTTATTTTTATCATAAAATTCATATTTTTATGATAAAAATTGCATTTTTATCACTTTCATTATTTTTATTGCCTTTTTATTATTTTTGTTATTTTTATTTCCTTTTTTGGTTAAGTTTGCTATTCTTGTCATGAAATTTACATTTTAATGGTAAAAATTACATTTTATCATTCTTATTATCTTATTTGCATTTTCATTATTTTTATTATTTTTTACTTTCCTCTTTGAGTAAATTTGTTATTTTTATCATAAAGTTCACATTTTTATGGTAAAAATAGCATCTTTATTACTTTTATTATTTTATTTGGTAAAAATATCATTTTTATCACTTTTACTATTTTTGGTTACATTTTATCATTTTTATTATGTTAGTTGCATTTTTATTATTTTACTTTATTTTATTTTATTTTCGTTATTCTTGTTATTTTTATTCCTTTATTTTAATCCTCTTGCATTTTTATCATAAAATCCCCAAAAATGCCATTTTTATTAATTTTGTCATTTTATTATTTTCATTTCTCCATTTTAATTTCCTTATTCCCTATTATTATGAAATTTTATTTTTTTATTATAAAAATGACAACTGTGCACCAAAATACTTAAATTTTAAATCCTTGCATCATGCATTTTCATTAGCATCCTTGTTTGCTTATTTGTTTAATTATTCTTGTTATTTTAATTACTCTTCTCTCTCTTATCATAAGAATGAATGAAATATATATATATATATAATTGCTCTAAATGTGATTGTGCTTGCATGTGTGTGAAAGCTAACCTTTGTTTTACAGGATAATTAGAACAGAAATTTTCTTTTATTTTCTTTCCTATTTTTGATGTAATTAATAGAATAGAGAATTTTCAAGGCAATGTAATCCTTAATCCCGATCCCCCCCTTTCATTTTCTATTTTGGATGTATTTATTAGAATAGGCTTTCTCCAAGGGTTGTACTCCTTAATCACTTTCCCTGTTTTCTTTTATTTTATTTGCGTATTTATTTTATTTTATTATTTCTTGCATGTTCATGTTCATGTCCTATTTGCTATGTGCTTACTTGTTTGCATTATTACTTGCTTAATCGATGTGATTGGTGGATGTTTGTCTATTTACTTATTTATCTTGTGGTGTATGTCCAATTATACTGCGTTCCAATTCTCAATTTAAATTGACTAACAATCAAATGTGGTAATTGCATTATAAAACCAAAACTAGGGTGAAGGAATGAGTAATTAAGCAATGTATAATAAGAAATAGGATAAGAAACTCCTACTCCCCGAACTCGAAATCTTTGGTTAGGAAAGTGAGTTCTTAATTCACTTTCTCTCGATGAAAGTCGAGTGGCGACTCCAATCTACAAAGCCTATTCAGGCAAACCCTCCCACATCAATAACATCCGGTAGATTATCGCCTTAGCCTGTGTGCCCCGACATCACACTGATCCTGTCCCGATACTAACCCTGCCAGAAAAGTCAAATCTGGCACACCAGCACACTGTGTGTACAGTTACCATGCATTGCATTTTACTGTTGACCATTGTTAAAGTTACTCACATAGTTAATATTCTCTATGGACAAATTCTGCATCAATTGACATTCTATGGTTGGATGCCTACATTAATAAAGTTCACATAATGAAGATGAAAAAGATGAGGAAATTATATTAACACTCATCTTATCCATCCTTTTTGTTAAATCATCCAACTTTGTATTTGTATTCATCATGGTTAAACCATCAACTTCAATTGACCCTCCTTTCCTTGGTATGGCCCTCTCATTAGATCAAAGGCTCTATGTGTTGACCCTCCTAAAAAAGGTCTAAAGCATCTTCTAGGGTCTTTGACATGATAGTTCCTCAGCTGCTCCATCTATGTTAACTCTAACTGAAGGATTAATACCTTTGTAAAAGGATTGAATAAAATCCTATGAAGGTAGTAATTCAAGTGGATACTATCTCTGAAGGTCTTTGAATCTATCCCAGCATTCATAGAAATTTTCATACTCCCTTTGATAAAAAAAAGTTGATTTCATTTCTGATTTTCAATACTTTTTCAGGTGGAAAGTATTTGTTGAAGAATGCAGTATAAAGTTCTTGCCATGTGTTGATATAATTGGGAGGCAAGCTAGTAAACCATCTCTTAGCCATATCCATCAAAGAAAAAGGGAAAGAATTAGCCTAATTACTTTAGGCTACACCCCATTCGTCTTGAAAGTTGAGCAATATTCCAAGAATTTGGTTATATGACCAATCGAATCCTAGTGTGGTAATTCACTGAATTGCGAGTTCTGAATTATTTGAATCATTGCAGGCTTGATTATAAAATTATTTACTACAACTGTCAGTCTCATAATTGGATTTTGGTCTCTTTGAATATTAGGACTCATTGTCCTTTGTCCATTATGTCTATTTTAAGATGCTTGCTGCCTTGGTGGTGGATCTCTTTCACATTCTCCTCTATTCATCTTGCTAATTTATTGCTTTCTCCTTCTACAAAATTTCTTTTTAAGCTCTAAGTCAATTAGCACTAACGAAACTTCTTATTTGCTTGCACTTCGTGTTATGTGCATGCATTAACAAAAATTTCTACAACAAAATAAATACAAATAAACAAACTAAATGCAACTACAAAGTAACATCTAAATCAAATAACACAATTTTCTCAATAATATTAGCTCTATCAATCCCCGGTAACAGTGCCAAAAACGTGGTGGTGAAATCCATAAGTGTACGGAATAGTACAAGTAGTAAATATAGATCGTCCCACAAAGATTGAGAATTAATTATTGAGATACTCAAGGGTTCATTTGTTTAGACAACCGAATTGAATTTGTTCTAAATCAAAATCTAATTTAACTAAAATAGAAGAAAAATAAATTCACAATGTGATTTAAGGACAAGGATCCTTACTTTTAACTTAATCTTTAGAAAAATAAAATTATTTCCTTCACCAATTTAGATCTTTATTCACTTGAGAGCATATTAAAAATTATGAATTTTTCTCTCGAATAAACCCATAATTAATTTATTACAACACCCAAATATTTAGCTCTCGATTAATTAAATGCTTCTTGTAACCAATTTTAATCTCAGCTCTGAATCAATATTAATTGCTTAATTGTCTCTCAACTAATTAAATAATTAATAGGTTGTTATTATTTCTAAATAGAATCTATCTCTCAATCAAATCCTATTTTCTAGATTGATTCATTAGGTGATCAAGCTAATGAAGACCTTAAGCATAATAACAACCAATGAACTATGTCTTTTGATTTAGGATTAATTCAATTTAATCATATGATTGAGTTAAAGTAAGAATCCTAAAAGACATTTAACCACACATGTTGATTAAGAGAATAAATGAATAACAAAATAAGAATCCAAACATCATTACTAAATTGAAATTAAAAAAAATAAAAATAGAATGAGGAAGAAAAACCCCTTTTCTGCTACTCAAAGCTTAAATGGAAGCTTCAGAATACTTAATCTTGAAACATCAATTCTCTTGATTAAATGTAAAAACTAAGATCTAACTTATTATAACAAGAAAAAAAATAGAAGAAAAATGTTTAGAATGAATTGTTCTCTACTACTCTGCATATCTCTTTTTATCTTCCTCTTAGTTTTTTAAAAAGGATCACTTAATCCCATAAAAATAGCAGCTTGAAATTTGAATTTCAAAATGATATTTGTTAACGCATGGCTATGCGCACCCAGGCACATGGCCATGCATCCTTTCTGGCCTGGTGACATGAATCATGTATGGCCGGGCGGCTGGGTGCACATGGCTACGCCTAATTCTAATTTTCCTTCTTTCAATAGGGAGCAATCGAGCACGGTTATGTGCCTCAATGCACATGACCATGCATCATTTTTGAACCATTAAAGCTTGATTTTTCTCTATGAATGCACTATATTCAACTCCCAAACTAATTCATCCTTCTGTGTAGCTCCTCCAGCATTCTCCATGCCACCCTGAGCATCAAAACCAAACAAGATTAACCTAAAATACTTAAAATAAAAAAAACTATACTACATAAAAACCTTCTAAAGAACTAAAAAATGCATCTAAAAGAATCCTAATCCTACCCCATTGAGTGTTCAAAACATAATGTTTTTCACATTCATCAGCAATCTACCCATAAACATGCAATCTATCGAGCCCTTAATTGAATACAAGACATGAAACATAACTCATAAAATTGACTGAAATAAAATCATTAATAAAGAAATAAAAATCCTAATAACTCTAACTAGTTACTTCAAAATCAAACTCTAAATAATTTAGCTATTCATGATAAAAGTTTCTAACACCATAACAATTCCAAGCTTGACTACAATAGATAGAGTAAGAAGAAAAGAAAACTCTTTAGAAGTAGTCTCCAATCTTCGTTCTTTGCTTAAACTCTTTAATTCCATACTTGGACCTTTGGCAGCGGTGTCTAACCATACACCCTAATAGTGGTGCCCTTTTTTCTAGAGCCAAAATTCTCTATTTATAGATAAAATAATGTGAAATTTATCCAAGGACTAAAATAGCAATTTTCCATCTTCAAAACCTCTTTCAAGAAAATAACTTCATAAAATAGCTCCTTAAAGTGTAAGATAAATCCCAAACACTCTGAGAAAGTAAATCTTTCTAAAAAGGCAACAAAAAGACATAAAATTAGTTAATAAACTAAAAAAAATCTAATTTAACACTAATTATAAACTAAAAATTAAATAAAACCTAATTAATTATTAATAAATGCTATAAGAATTAAATAAAAAAATCTAATGTAAAAATAACACAAACAAATTTCTCAACCTAGGAAAAGCCTATATAACCTTCTTTGTTTTTCTCAAAAATTAATAAAAAAATTGATTACCTTTCTTTACCTTGTTATTCTTTTCTTAGAAACCGCACGGGTTTCACTTCTTCCCTTTCTTCGTCTTTTTTACTCCGATTTATAAAGAATAGTAATAAGTGATGATCTACAAAATCATTATAACATTTGCCATCATCTTTATTGATGAGGAATCATAAAAATACACATCATCTTGACTCTGTCAACCTCAGCCATATCTAGAATATTGAGAATTAGAATTAAGAACTGACGTACATAGTCTATAATGAAGCTTATATGCCTTAACTCATCTAGCTTGGCACGGGTCTTATACTGCACATTTTTGGGGCTAGAATCGGGCCCTTAACTCTCCCTTGAAATCTTCTCACCCTGTCACAAAACACCAACTAGCCCTTATTTCTTCAACTTTGATCTGCCACCAAAGTTTTGCATCATCTACAAGGTACATGGAAACAATTTTCAGTTATTGCTTATCAGTGCTCATCTTAATTGCCTCAAAGTAAAGTTCCTTATCAAATAAAAAATTATCAATTTTGTTTTAGTCTGGAGCTCCCCCAAAGGGTGTTGGTTCAGGAATTTTAGTTCTTCCCATAGACAAGCCTCCAACACTACCCCTATTGGATAATTTTTCTACCTTTCTGTTAATTGCATGCACCTCATTGCATAGGGACCGAATGGTTTCTTATGTATAATTAATCATAGCGTCAAGTGCTTCGTTAATACTCTTCTGGCTCTAGCTAATATCACTAGGAAAAATCTAAAAAGTAACTACATCAGACACTAAGCTCTCCAGTCATTCTTTTAACTTATCCATATCATCGCTCCCCAAAAGGTTCACATGACTAGAGGCCTTAAGATCTATAGACTGACCCTCATAAGAAAACAACTTAACCAAGATTGGCTCAAGGACATCAAGTTTTTTCACAATATTCTCATGCACATCAACTTTTTCTATCACAACGTTAAGCAATTTGATTTTATTCAAAACATTCTCCAGTGGGCTCACTTTAGTTACCACAACCTCAAGTCCCTCCACTTACTTCTCGAGCGCCTTAATGTGTGCTTGTTTAGAATTGCACTTTGGCCATCATTTCATAAAAGAAAGAGCAAGTTCAACTATGATACCAAATATTACGGGCCCTTGAAAGCTTCATAAAATAGACTATAAGGCACTTGTCCAAAACACCTTCTAGTAAGCCAAACTACAAGGATAAATCAGTAATTCTACTAAGTACTAAAGAAAAGAATGGATAGTGTAAGGTCATAGCTTGTGGGACAAGGAACTAGCATAAAGGGCACAAACATGGCAACAAATATAGGCACAAGTACAAGTTCAAGCACAATAGATAAAAGGCACAATAAATGAATAGAATCAGGGCTATTTCTATTATTTATCATGAAAATCATTACATCAAGTTATTTATTCTGCCTCCAAATGTATAAGCAAGGGGGACCCTACACGAGAAGCTATGCACCAACCATATATAGTGACTAGATCTCCGGCCAATGCCCTTAATGACTAGTCACTCCCTCCTAAAGAGCATAAGGAGTACAATAAGAGTTTGTAGAAATATACATCAAAAGTTCCGCTCATCAAAGTCCCAAAATAAAATAAAAAAAATAAAAAATGTTTAAAATACCCCTAAGACTCCAGAATGCTACCCCTTAACATTAAACATCTATCAACATGTGTCTTAAACTTGCTATGAAACGCGAGTTAACAATAAAACCACAACATTGAGCTTGGTCTGTTTTGTGGTCTATGTACTTTTAACTTTTTAATGAGTCCTTATATATTTAGTTTCATACACTGCATCTTTTATTTTTATTTTTATATAAACTGGATTTTCATTGAAAATTCTTAACTACAAAATAGATAAACGAATCATTATATTTTGAATTCTTACAATTTTAATTTTTATCTAATTAAATTTTTATTCTTAAAAAATATTTTACTAAATCACTAAAATTTTAAAATACATATATTTTTATTTTTACCTAATTAAAATATAAGTAATCAATTTCCATTAATAATATATTAATAAAGAAATGCCTATAAATTTAAAAACAAATCAAAATGCATATAATATAAATCTATTTTTTTAAATACATATGATAAAATATTTTAATTATTTTGAATCAAAAAATATTTTATGTTGGTCATTAATACTCATGTACCTAGTAATAGATTCGTGGTTTCAAAAATTTTTATATTTAATAAAACTTTTTCTATATGATAAATTTAAGTTTAAATCTCTATATATATTAAATACTGAGCTGTAAAGTTATTAAACCAAAATTTTGACAAGTTTCTATTTTCGTATTTGAGTATTCACTCTAAAATCTAATGTGTCAAACTATTAAAAATCATAATTTTTATTAAATAAAATATTTACAAGACATTTATTTAGTATTATTTTTTAACTAAAACACTGTTATACATATCTCAATACTATTCAAATTCTAAAAATACTTATTTACTACATATTTTTCTACTTTAAATCACTCAAATAATTATTTAGTACAATTTTTAACTAAAACACTACTATATATATTGTAATACTAATCAAATAATTTTAAATATGGAAAATTATATTTTTGGTGTCTCAACTTTTTGATTTTTGCTATTTTGGTATCTCAACTTTCTTTTTTGCTATTTTGGTGTCTCAAATTTAAAATTCATAGCTAATTTGGTGCATATGGTCGGATTTGCCCTACTGGAGTGGTGACTGAACTTTTTTGGGTCCCACTTATTGCCTTGTCACATGCCACGTATGAATAAAAAGAATAAAAAAAATGAGTTAAAGACAAATATGCCCCTAAACTTTCTAAATCAAAATTTTCTTTTCATTTTTGGCCCCTTTGATCCCTACGCAGTGCACAAGCCTCTCTGTACTAGCTTGGCTCTATCTTCCCAATTAACATAACTCCCCCCCATTATCACTCTCTTCTCCAAAAACCCTCAAAGAAGATGAAGAAGTTGATAATAGTCATTTTACCTAAACACCCTTATCTTCTTCTTTTTTCTGTTATAAGTGTGTTGAGCTACCAAACCAAACCACCCATTAAGAAACATTGAAAAAGGAGCAAACCTTTTGCTCTTGGCTTGCTTTATTTTGAGAAAAAAAAAATGGGTTGTGCTCAGTCTAAAGTGGACAATGAGGAATCAGTGTCAATATGCAAAGAAAGGAAAAAATTTTGATGAAGGAAGTTGTTGTTACTAGAAATGGTTTTGAAGCTGGTCACTCTGGTTTCACCATCTCTGCACTCAATGCAGACAGTCCCACCAATGTCAGAGGCAAAGAACATGACTTGGGATTATTTCTTTATGGTGGATAATAATAGAAATGACACTACTTTTAATAGTGCTGGAAATGGGAGCATTTGATTTGCTATAGTTGATAATCATAACAATGTTGTTGAAATCGATGCGATTGAGCCTAAGACGCCTGAGAAATTAGTCAAACATATCTATGGATTTTGGATTTCTGTTTAAATTCTATGTCTTTTTTATATTACAAAAAGCTTCATGCAAAGATTCTGAAGGTGGGTTTTGATAGAGAAACTGTTTTGTGTGATAAGCTTATTGATTTTATATTGTAGTAGGTGATTTGGATAGTGTAGTTAAGGTTTTCAATAATATACCTAGTAGAAGTTTGATGACATAATAAGGTATTATTTGGTTTTGCTACAAAGAAAATGAGCAACAAAATATTGGGTCTCTTTTTTGCAAATGGTAGAGGACAATGTAAATCCAAGTGAAGTTACATTAGTAGTGTTTTAAGGGCTTCTGGAAGTGGTAATGTTGCTTTTTGGTATGTTGAGAAGATTCATGGATAGCTATGATTGCAGGGTACACACAACATGATTTATTTATTGAAGCTCTTAAATTTTTTGAAGAAATGCTACACCGTGGGATCTGGGATCCAATCAGCCAACATCAGTTTTTAAGTGCTATAAGTGCATGTGCTGGTATTCAAGCACTGAACCAAGGATGACAAATTCATGCTCAAGCATATATCTCTGGTTATTCACAAGATCTCTCAATTGTTTTTAGTTTAGAAAGTTTAGGGCATATTTTTCTTTAACTAATTTTTTTATTATTTTGATTCATACATCGCAAGTGATAAGGCAATAAGTAGGACCCAAAAAAGTCCAGTCACCACTCCGGTAGGGCAAATCCGACCAGATGCACCAAATTAGCTATGAATTTTAAAGTTGAGACACCAAAATAGCAAAAATTAAAAATTTGAGACACCAAAAATGTAATTTTCCCTTTTAAAAACTAATCTTATTATAACTAAAAAATTATGGTAACAAAAATTAAAGAAAATAAAATTACTATGATATATTTTATTTTTAATTTATTAAGCCAAAAATTTGAGAAGTGTCCCTTTTCATAATTCAACATTAACCACATTATATGTTGAATTATTAAAATTCACAATATTTTTCAATAAAAAAAATTAAAATTTCATTTTTATTAAAATACATGTAGACACCCGGTTCGGTCGGCCCGTGATGGGGGATAAACTGTGGTTGTTCAGTTTGATCGGCCCGCAACGGAAGCCCGATGATGAAAGCTCGAGTTCAAATGCAAGAAAAGCCCAGAGATTCTTCTAGAATAGGCCTAAAACCCCTTTAGAACCTAAAAATAGGCCCAATCCCATGACCCAGCAATCAAGCCCAAGCCTGAGGCTGAAGGGGCGCCGCCTCTTCATCCAGAATGCGATCGCCTCTTGGTCTACCCACTTGCTATTGCATTAAATGCAGCAAGGTGATCCCAATAACCTGGCGGCCCCCACTCATTTCTGCTCTGCAGAACTGCATGGGAAAGATAATTTTGAGGGAAAAGAGGGAGGCTAGGTGAAGGGAAATGATGGGCAAGAGAGTAGGGGGGTGGGTGGCCTTGGGGGATTAAAAAGGAAAGAAAGGAGAGAAGAAAAAGGAGATTAGCAACTATTAAGGAAAAGACTGAAAAAGAGAGAGCTAGAGAAGAGAGAAGGGAGAAGTTCTTGAGGAAGAAGAGTGATTCTTCTTGAGAAAGAGAACCCATTGTTAAGAAAAGGCTTTACTCTTGAAGAAGAAGGAGGTGATCTTGCATTTAATAAGCATCTCAGCTCATAAACAACTTATAAGGGCTAAGTTAGGGAGATCAAGCTTCACTTGATCAGTAAGAGTCTTTTTCTTTAAGCTTTTAAGTTCACACTTCACATACAATTGTTTTGCTTCCTTTTTCTTGTGTTTTAAGTTGTGATTTGTTTATATTCTTGAGTTATACTCATAATATGATGATTTGAAAGCATTCAACATCTTTGTAGGAGTTTATTTGCTATGTATGCGATCATTTGCTTTACTTAGAAGTAAAGAAAGCTTCCTAGTGCAGTTTCTTCTGGCTAGGAGGCGATCGCCCCTTGGTCAAGAGGCGACGCCTCTTGAACAAGTGGCGATCACCTCTTAACCAGAGAATCAAGTGGTGATCGCCACCTGAATAGAGTTGTCCACAACTTTGCTTTAAAATTTTTCTAGTTACTGCAATGATTATGATCTTGATAAACTCTCACATGTTCATATTTACAGTTTTCTATGTATGACTACTTTTGTCGTCTCATTTAAGGTTAATATGCTTAATCCACATGATCTATGTTTTGTATTAATTTGATTTAAAGATGACCTTGTGAGATACATTATTTGCAAGATTACTTTTATGTTTTCGAGGATTAATCTTTGATGTTTGCAGAACCTAGGGTGACTCATTGATTAAGGGGAATTGATTCCTCTTAAGTAGTTCTTGAGAGGTTTTGTAAGAATTTGCTTTCTATATACTTCTGGTTTATTCTCTGTATATTATTGTTTATTTTCAGTATATTTCCCTTGTATTTAAAGCGAAGTTGTTGTAATCCTTAATCCCTCTCCCCGCATATTCGGAATGTATGGTTGTAAACTTTGATTTTTGATTGATTGTTGAGACCTAAATGCATGAAATGAGATTAATGTGCAAACTTGAACTTAACATAAAAGTTGATCCATTGTTCGAAGGAAACCAAATATTTGCATGTTAATAAAGGAATAATCGAATAATTAAGGGTAATAAATCACGAACATAAACGGAGGTCGACCGCAAGGTCGGGTCAGCATTCAAACGCTCATACCCAGTTTCTGAACCCGTTCTCTGATGACGGCTTTTGGGAACCTCCGTGGAATCCAGTTGCTGTACAAGTGTATCCCGGCTTTTATTCGAGTGGCGACTCCATCTCCGATTAGGCTTTGACCTAACTCGTATTTCCTAGTGGGCCTTGAGCCCGCACAGTGTCGTGGTTGCCAACACTTGGGTGCGCGCTAGACCCCGCCGCCTACAATACATATGTTTTATTTAATATAAAATACTCTAATTTAATTACATTTAAAACATTACTCTTTATTTTCATAAAAAATAATGTCTTTTATTTTAACTAAAACGTTCTATTATATTCAAATAAAAACAATTTCCTTTATTAACCTAAAAATAAAAAATATATAATTTTTCACCCATTTTCTATATTTATTTTATTTTATTTATTCAATAATAATTATAAGTATGCATATTAAAAATAATATGTATTCTTAATAAAAAGTAATAAGTTTTAACTTTTATATTTGATTAATTTATAGTTTTTATTTTATTATAATTATTTTAAGATATGTATATTACTTGCAGTCTGCGCAGAGCGTAGACTCACAACTAGTTTTTCATTAATCAAAACAAGAAATTTTAACAGAAAAAAGTCAATTTGAATTTGAATTTTTTAGTTAAGACAACCCTAAACCTATGATAATTCACATAGTTAAAACATAAATATTCTGCTAGTGAGGGAATTGTGAAATGATAAATCCTCTTTAAGGGCATCATGAAAAAAAGGGTTCGAATCTTGTTGTCCTCAATTTAAAAAAAAAAAAGGTTGTGCAATCCATCAATGCTTAACTCATATGATCTCGCTATTAAAAAAATATATAAATACTCTAATTTATGTTATTTACCATCAATTGAAAAATATAAAAATACTAATAAAAATTAAATATTTTTATTAATTTAAGTTAAATTAAGAGTTTTAATTTTAAATTACATTAAGTGAATTACATATTAAGGGAAAATAAAAAAAATAATAAAATTTATTTAATTTATTTGGAATATATAATAATTTTTGTTGGTCACCTTAGCAAAAAAGTTTTTTTAAAAAATAAGAGTTCAATTGGTTAAAAAGCTAAAATCATAAGAATTTAGTTAGATACATTTAAAAATACAATCACTCAATTATATATTTTGTAATTAAAAATGTTGTCCGAATAACTTAATTTAATGCTAAAAAAATAACGTAATTTATAAATATATAGGAATTTAACAAAGAAAATATAAAAATACAAAATACCAAAGTTCAATGATGACGATGTCGTTTCACCTTTCACTCATATTTAGCAATAGCAGGCATTAAATTAATTTTTAATTATGAGAAAAATAAAAGTTAAGAATCATCTAAATTAAAATTGAAGAATATATAAACTTAATGAAAAAAATCAAGTAATCCAGACACGAAAGAATATTTTTTCTTAAAAATATTGAATAAAGAAATATATTTTTAAAAATATTTAATAGTTTTTGAATGGTGTACTTCCAAAAAAAAAATTAATTTTTGTTTTATAGATATAAATTTTATATATTTTTAAATAAAGGAGAGCATCTAATTAGAATATGGAATTTTATTTTATTTTTTTAAAAAAGGTTTAATGGTAAATCCCAAGTTGTTATTGTAAATTTCCCAACCCTAGCATTAGCCAAAGCCCCTGTTACCTCTTTCTCTTTCTAAAAAATTAATAAAAAAATAATCGCTTCTTTTTCTTTACCCCTTGTTATTCTTTCTCAGAAACCGCGCAGATTCCACTTCTTCCCCTTCTTCGTCTTCGCTTCGTCTTGTTTTTCTTCTCCTCTCTATGAAGAATAATAATAAGCGACGATCAACAGAATCATCATCATCTTCGTCATCATCTTCATCAATGGCGAACCATAACAATACCCATCATGTTTCCCTCACTCCAGATGTGATCAAAGATATCCTTTTGAAACTACCCATCAAATCCCTCAAAAGATTTGAATGTATTTCGACATCATGGTACTCTTTAATCACTTCTCAAAACTTCATTTATGCCCATTTGCGTCGCTCTTCTAGCCCTTCTGCTCTCCTTATTCACCGTTTCCATAACCTCACTGCCTCTAACTTTTCAATCATTCAGATGGATACCAGAACCACCATCTCTCGCGATGTTAGAATCCCATTTCTTGATTCTTTAGTCCGGTTTCCCAAGATTGTTGGTTCTTGTGATGGTCTTCTCTGTCTTGATATTTCCCCTTGTTATGGGTTTGGTTTTGTGCTTTGGAATATTTCTATTAAGCAATTTAGGTTTCTGCCAAGACCCAGACTCAATGACGCTGTTAAACGCATTTGGACGGTGTCTACTGGGTTTGGTTATAATCCAGGAATTAACGATTATAAACTGGTAAGGATTGTGAATTTTCATTGTGATCAAGATGGTAACGGTGGTGATTCTTATGTTGTTAGCGCTGAAGTGTATTCTTGGCGTAGCGGTTCTTGGAGGATTTTGGATTCAAGAATGATTAAGGAAACAATTGGTGCTTATGTTGTTCATGGAGGACGAAATGCTGTTGCAATTAATGGGTCTTTGAATTGGTTGGCTAATGGTTTTGGAAATTTGGGTAGTCGTAAATGCGTTGTTTCTTTTGATATGGGTACTGAAGAATTTAGAAAAATTGACATGCCTGATTATGGTTCTGGAATTTGCGCTAAAGTTATGGAATTTAAAGGCTCACTTGCTGTGTCTTTTTATCCTGCTTTGAATGTGTATCCAGGATATGGACGATCAGTTAATCGAATTGAGTTGTGGGTTTATCAAGAATATGGTTGTGCTCATGGTAATGGTTACAAGGAATGGACTAAACTTCACTACATGGATTTGAATGCTTCAGCAATGGGTACTCCGCTGTGTGTTCTCAATGATACTGAATTGCTATTGAAGCGTGTATCAGGGAACTATGTTAGTCTAGCTTTTTTGAACCCTGATAATCAGAGCATCAAAAGTTTACCTATTTGCAGTCCTGAGTTTACATGTGAATTTTACAGCTATGTAGATAGCATGGTTCCAGTGTCAAATTCAGGGCATGGAGTTGGACAAATGGAAGAGGCAGAGGCTCAGGAGTGACAGATACTATTAGCAGAGTTTGGATTCACTACTTTTGTTTAGTGGCATTTAGGAATTTAGGTCCTTTTTGATATATGTTAGGTGCTAGTGCTGGCAGTATTATGCTTTTTGACTTGTTTATATCTTTGTGAATTGAGCCAACTTGGGTCCATTTGCTGATTATGTTTAGATTTTGCTAATTGCTGTGAAGTTGGCTTGCTATTATGGAGTAGTATAACCCATGTATATAAATCTAGACAGTCTATGCATTGCTTGAGCTTTTTATTAGCTATGTTTAGTTACTCAAATTTGACATCAGTAAAGGCAGTGATGGGGTATGTTGGTGCCCAGTTCACCGCAGTCAGAACAGCATTGGAACTTGCTAGACGTATGCTTTGGTTTTTGCAAGTCTCTGAAAAGCTGGTATTGATTTATTACAAGCTTTACTTAATTTGAAGGAAAGGGTTTCCGAAGTAGGCACTTGACTACTGACCTTGGTTCTCACTTCTTTACAACACCCCCATGCCCATCCATCTTTCCATAAGGCATGTCATCAGTTTTAAACCATCTCCCTGTTGTGAACTTGACTAGGATGATGCTTTCTCTTCTGAGGCATGTACATGAGCTCAGGAACCTGGCATTTCACAACAGAGATAATAAATCATGCCTATTTATCTCCTTTTTCTGAAGATGATGCCTTTTTTTCAACACTTTTATATTTTTTGTGTGTTTTGGTAATTATTAAAACTTTAAATTTTCTCACATGGTAAAATGAGGTACCAATTCCCTGCGCCCTCCACCGGCTGCCATTCCTAGTCTAAACTAACTCTAATTAACTATGGTCGTGGTAAATGCACAACCCATTTTACAAGGGCCCTTCCATGCAACTCATCACATTAACATAAATTTTTGTCTTTTTTTTCCCCCTTTTTCTATCAATGAATAGATTATTGTTTAGGTATGTTAAATTGAAGTGTTTAGGTAGTACGGATATGGGAAAATTGGGATATGGATACAAGAAAACGTCTATTAATTAAAGTATCCGTGCAACATAGCCTACTACAATACTACTAGCAATTTTTTCCCTAGATTTTCTCGAGAACCAAACATATATTGAAAGGTTTGTTTACTCTTGGCTCTCCAAATTTCTCGCAACCAAAAAACTAAAGCCTACCCATAATCCCATACCTTGCAGCATGAAAAAATGTTCATAATTTTGAAGTTCTTGAAGTAGCTTATTTCTGAGATCAACTTGTTAATAATTTTTCTGTACATATCTCATAAATTTAATTTTAAGTAGTGTTCTTTTGAGCATTTCTTTGTTTCAACTGTAAAAAGTAGCAATTATAGGAGGTTCATACATTTCTGTAATCCATATCTGTTGCCAAAGATCATTTAATTTTTTGCAGCATTTGAAATGGTCATTTTGGTTTTAATTTCAGTAATTCAAATTTTATTTTTATTGTAGGTGAAGATTGCTCAATATAATTTGGTGACTGAAAAAGTAGGGGTGTGCATTCTGTAGGTTCAGCTAAAATCAAACCTAAATTACTCGAAATTAAATTAACCAAATTTATAAATATAAAAACTCAACCTTTTATACTAAAAACTGAACCAAAATCAAAATTTAAAAATTATAATTTTTGTTGAGATATTTTATTAAATTATTATTATTTATATATTATTGAAAGTATTTTAAAAACATACTTAGGTTTTTTCATTTTTTTTATTTATCAAATTTTTTACATATGAAATCAAACCGAATAAAAAATTTAAAATTGAGCATTGTAAGAATCTATTTTTAATTAAGTTTAAGAGTGTGTTTGGTGTAAATAAATTTCACAAAATTTTGTGGAATTCATTTGCAATTCTAGATGATGTGTGTTTGGTATAAATGAGCATATTTTAAAATTCATTTACAGTTCCAATTTTTTAAAATTATGAAATTGTTTATACGTAGATCAAATTCTAACAAAATGATTGGTATTTCTAAACGAATTCCACAACTTTTAAGTCAACATATCTAAAATGACTAAAATATCTTATTATTTTTATTTTTAAAGATATCTTTTTACATAAAGGGTTTTTTTTTTTTACCAACATTAAAAATTAACTTGAATTTTAGATTTATACCAAGAGTGTGTTTGATATAAATGAATTCCATAAAATTTTATGGAATTCATTTGCAAATCCAAATGATATATGTTTGGTTTAAATGACTTTTGTATGAAATTCATTTGCAATTCCAAATTTTTAAATTTGTGGAATTGATTATAACTAAACCAAATTCTATCAAAATGGTTGGAATTTCCAAATGAATTCCATAAATTTTAAGTCTATACTTTTAAATGACTAAAACACCCCTCCTTACTTTTCTTTTCAAAAGCATCTTTATATTTAAAAGACCCATATTTGACAAAAACATGAATTCAAGATTTATACCAAACACAATATAACAAAATATGGAATTCATTTCAAATGAATTTTATAAATTATTCATTTAAAAACACACTTCATTAATAAAAATTCATTTGTAAATGAATTCCATTTGAAATTCATTTTCAAATGAAATGAATTCCTTGATGGAATTGAACCAAACAAGGGCTAAATACAATATAACAAAATATGGAATTTATTTGAAATCAATTTCATAAAGTATTCATTTGAACCAAACACACTTTATTAATAAAAATTCATTTGAAAATGGAATTTATTTGGAAATGAAATGAATTTTTTTGGTGAAATTGAACCAAACATAATGTAAGACTCAAAAACTACTTTCTACTCAAGTGGGAAACAAGGTGACTTTTAGCAAAATCAATATATGGTTTATAAAACGGAAGTATATTTATGAAATATTCTTTCATTGTCACCCTATTCCAACTAATTTCAATGAATATGAACCTGCAATTGCTATGAAAATATAACGGGATAACAGCTCTGTTAGTCCTAAAAAAAGTTATATTTTTGCAATTAAGTCCTACAAGAAAAAAATTTACAATCAAGTTCTAAAACTGATTAAAAAGTTCTCCGTTAGTCCTAGGCTGTTAAGCCTAATGTAACTTGATGACATGTCGATGATGTTGGATAGCTTCTTACCACGTCAACAGCCACCTAATCTTCTCTTTTCGCCACAATGGAAGAGCTTTTACATCAAATTTCCACTAACTAATTTCCAAAACTAGGTTTAGCTTTCTCTCTTGAGAATAAGACAACACTTTTAGAGCTTTCATCTAAGAGAGAAAAAAAAAAGAGTGAGAAAATCGAAGGAGTAGAAGAACAAACCTACAAAGTATCAAGATGAACTATGATTGAGGTTATAGTTGTGTCATAAGAACTTTATGGACTACTAGAAATCCTAGGAGAAGATTTGTAAATTGTGAGAAGGCAGAGGTAATGTTATCTTCTTCAAAACTCTTGTATATTATTTCATCAAATCTCTTTTGAAATAATTTGCTTCACATCTCTTACAAATGCACACTTTCTTTTTGAGTGTAGGGAGAGATGGGATGTCAATTTTTTAAGTGGATCGATCCACCAATGTATGGAAGAGCAAAACAAATTATCCCAACCTTACTAAGGAGGATCACAACTATTGAAAATGAGAATGGAAGGTTAAAGAGAATGAATAAGAGGCTTACTATATTTTATATGATTTCATAATTCATCATATTAATTATGTGGTGGTGTTAAATGGTGGTGATTTAGGTTAAAGAGTGTAGCAATTGTTTTTTTTTTCTTTTTTCTTTTTTTAATGCAGGGTGTAGCAATTGTTTTTTTTTCTTTTTTTTAATGCCACTAGTAGTGGTAATGGTTGTGGAATCTATGTATAAGTTCTGTTTAAAATCAATGGAAGTTATGATAATTTAAGGAAATGGTTGTATTTTATATTGTTGTGTAAAAATTTTAAAAAATTATGGAATTCAAACAACATCAAAGAGTAGTCAAATATAATAGGCTGAAACATAATATCATTCATGAATAATACTAATGATTAGCATCGTTTAAAACTTGCTAAGATATAATAATAAACAAAATACTTGTTTTTTAGGCCAATAATCGATTTTTGATGAATCAAAACCTGCCTAAAATACTTGTTTTTTAGGCCAATTAACATCCTTACATAAACATGTGTATTTTTTTTTTTTTGTGAACATCAAATCTTTCCTTTCTAATATTGAATACATACTCAAAGCTTCCTTGAACTACTTGCTCCTTCAAAAGTCATACCTAGTGTAAAAATAACCCCCTGTTGCATCTAGGATTGTATGCTGGAAATTGCCTTTTCTTTTTCCCACAGGTTATTTTCTTCATCACTATCAATATAACTACAATTTGATGTGTCTATATATTCAGTCTCATATCCTTGATTTTTAGCAGCTAGATTGCCATCTCCTGCATTTTCATTTTGATTACTTGCTAGATCCTCCTCTCTCACATTCTCAATTTACCTACTTGCTAAATTATCGTCTCTTGCATTCTCAGTTTTATTTTCTCCACCCGCATTTTCATAAATTCTCTCTAATATCTTTCTTTTGTCTATGTTCCTTAAATTACATCTAGCTTCCTACAGCTCGAAGTCATCCCCATCTGATAAGCACTCTTTATTTACCTCAATAAACTCTTCTTCTCCATTATTTAATTCTTCTCTAACTGAAAACTAATATCATTTAATTCAGTTTCACCTACTTCACCAACCTCTCCACCTTTATATAATTTATTTAGCTTTATGTCATTTACAAAGTCTGTAAAATCCCAATGGTCCTTCACACTATCAAACAGTGACCTAGACCCAGTTGCACCCTTTATATTATTGTCCTTCATAACATATATATCAACCTCTATTCTCTTATTCAAAAGAGACAACAACTTAAAAGTTGTTGCATCATCATATATAATTTGCAAATTTCCATCATGAACATTCCTAAAATATAATTTAAAGGACCCTCTCTGCTTTAGTTTTTCCTTAGCGTGATTTAGTAAGAACCAGTATCCTAAACGATCAATGTCCACTATCTGTTTAAACCCATCCCCTCTTTCATAAACATTATTAAACAGTCTTCCCTTAACATGCCAAACTAAACATGCATCTATTGTAATCACCCAACAACCATATCAAACCAAAGAAACAAATAAAAGACAAAAAGTGAAAAAATTCAGTAACATTATCAATCATAAATGACATCAATCAAAATAAAACCTGAATTCTAAATCATATTTTGATTAAAAAAATTAATAATTAACTATTATAAAAATGAAATAATCTTATTTAATTAAGATTACCACTAAATTCAATACCAAAACCAAATTCATTTATTCATTTATCAATTTTTTTCTCATTCAAAATTAAGTTACATATCTATTTATCAGAGCACCATATACTTCGATCCACTAAAAAGTTCTCTTCGGAAACTTTTTGTCTTTAATTAGATATGGAAATTTTTGTTTTTAATTCGTTTTAAATTATTACACCAATTTTTTGTGCCAGTTTAGCAAAGATTTCCATCTTTAATTTTTGTCTTTATTCTGTCATAATTTACACTATAAGTTTTTTCTCCAAAATTAGCGATGAAATTATCTCCATCGTAAATTTTTTATTGCTAATTTGACATTCCATCTCTAATTCATCTAAACAAGAATTTTCTAGTAGTGGTCTAGAGGTTCTCATGATTAGTCGTTATAATCATGACCATATATGTTCACGATCATGATCAAGTCCATCCCAATTGTGAGCTTCAAAGCATTCATAAGGAGTTCAAGTCCAAAACTCCTCACAATCACTCCTCATGATCATGAGGAGGATCATAAGTGATATGGCATTTCAAAAATAAGCAAAAGTTTAATGACAATTTTCACTTTTCTAATCCTTGCATTGTGATATGACCATCACGATCGTGACCATCAGAATTCATGCAAAAAGTAAAACAAGCATAATGAAGATTGCGGGAATTGGGCATGATTTTAAAGATCCCAAATAGCTATATATTTTTCAAGCCTCTATAATAAATTAAAGCTATACAACTCATTTATGATGGTTAAAGAGTCGTTGAGCTGATTTCATGGTGAAATTTTATTATGCATTTCAAGCCTTTCTAAAATTCTCTTTATATTCAATTCTTGTACTCAAACTCTTAAGAAAGTTGGTAAGTGTTAACTATATGTCTCTCAATTCTACTTTTTCTTTGGAGCTAAGTAAAAGGGTAGTGAGGATTTTAGATTAGATTTTATGTTAAGCCTAGTGAAAAACATAATTGAAGTAAAATTTTGTGTGAGCCTAGAAAATACAAAGTGATTGTAAGGTTGGTGTTAAGTCTCAAAACACCTTATTATACCATTTTGCTAATAAGATTAGTATGGGAAGTTAAAAATCCTAACTTGAAGAATTAAGGGAATGGAGTAGGATTATTAGAATCTAAACCATTATAAATCATGGTATCATCTATCCCTTGTTCTTATTTCTTTTGATTTTCCTTTTTAATTGCCAATTTTTCTTTAATTTTTTAATTCTTCCTCATCCAATTCAAAACTTCTATTCACCCCTCTAGAGGAGCCCAATAGATAAGGAAAATGGCCTAACTCCTACCATTGATAGATGATGCAACCTTATGCAATTTGGGATATAAGGGTGACTATACACATATAACAATATAGAGAAAATGATCTGGTTTATTCTCAACTTTTGACCAATCATCAATCCAACCCTATTTTTAAAGTCATTTCAATTTGCTCCTCCAACTTTTCAAGTTGTGCCAATTCTATTCAAACATCAAAGGGCATGAGGCAAAGCTGATGTGGCATTCTAATGTGGCATGGTTTAATCTGACGTGGAAATTAAAATCCAACAGAAAAAAAAAGAAAATCCAAAACTCATTGTTTCACTCGATTAAAAATGATGTCACTTTTCTATCAATCTTAAACTCCTCCACCATCCATCGCTTTCTCTAACCTAAGATTTGAAAAACACCAATGCCTTCTCTTTATTTTCTCTGCCACTAACAACTACTTTCAAGAAAAGCTAAAGTGGTGGCCCTGAAAGTTGATGTCCTACACTTTTTAATGTTATCAATAGGAAAGTGAAAGTAATAAGAGATGGGTACTAAGCAAAAATGATAAAGAAGGTAAGTATTTTATTGCTAAAATTTGTTGAGTTTTGTAGTGCCATTTTTTTAGTTTTATTGCATTGTTAAAGAAAGATTAGGTTGACTATACAAGCTAGTGTATTATATTAAAGAAAATACAATTTTAGTATAATATTAGGGTTTGTTGTAAAATTGGGATTTTGTATGATTTTATATAAAAAAATGTATTTAGTAAATTTTCTAGAAATAAATAATAATAAATTGCAATAATAATGAAAATATAATGATCTTTATACATTGTATGCCTATTTTTTATTTTATTTTTATTTTTAACACATGGAACCTATTGAATTGTGGTATGGAGGGATGTTTATAAGCAAACATGTAGTAAAATATATATCAGGTGAGCATAAAAATTTATCCAAGGGTGACGAGTTTAACTTTAATTGATATATAGAACATAATGAAGGGTTTAGGGTGCATTAAGGTACTTGGTGTTGCACATAACCCTCCTAAAGTTTATCAACCAATAGGAGTGGAATGGTGGCTGGAGTTTGTAGATACTAAAGAACAATACAAAATCATGGTTGATGCAGATTGTAGGTTTTTGAAGATTTATGTGGAGGCAATTATAGTTTAGCCTAGTGTTGGTGAAAACCATGGCCGGGAAGTAGAAAATACAATTCAACCAGTGGTGTTACAAGAGGCGTGTACTATAAATGATGATAATAGGGTTGTGCATGATGATAATGGGGCTGTGAGTGGCAAAAATTCTAAAACGAGCGGTGATGAGAGCAGTTCTGAGGATAGTTTGGGCTCAGGTAAGACTTATTTATCTAATGATGAGCATGCCACTACATGAAATAATTTGAGGGCATTTAAGAAAGCTATTATTGATAATGGCTTTGGTCTTAGCTTAAAGGATAATGAAAGAGCTGTTAGAAGACCTGTTGAGGTTGGTGGCAGTAGTAAAGGAGACAAAAATGGCAGTGATGACAGTAGGTACCAATCTGAGTACTCTGAAAGTGGGGAGGATCCTGAAACACCTGAAAGCAGTTCTGAGGATGACATAGAAGTTTAAAAAAAAAAGAAAAGAAAACAAAGGTTGTTGTTTATAACCCTAGCTGTGATCATTCTCAGTCCAGTTTTTCAATAGGTATGCTATTCATTACTGTTGAACAATTTAGATTAGCTGTTTCAAATTATGGTATTGCAAATGGGTACAATTTTTTGTGGCAATAATATATTTAACAAGAATGGAAGCGAAGTGTCAAGCACCATGTAAGTGGAGAGTTTATGAATCAAAAAAGAGAACCGAGAGGACATTTGTATTGCAGTCTTTTAATCCAGACCATACATGTAATAGGGTACTCAATAACCAGATGGCTAATACAAAATGGTTGGGTAGTCAATACCTTATTGGGTTTAGGTTCTATAATGTCACATTGTTTGTATTTGACAAGATGACCAATTTTGCATTGAAGGTTAGTCCAATGTCAAGTTATAGAGCTAAAAGATTGGCAATGCAAAAGCTGAGAGGGTCATTGAAATCTAATTATACTAAATTGAGACTTTATATGGCAAAATTAAAAGGTGTTGATAGAGAGAGGACTTTTGATTTAGAATGTGATATGGGTGTCTTTAAAGGATTTTATATAGGATTTAGTGGGCTAAGAAAGTGTTTTTTAGAGGGATGCAGGCATTTTATAAGTTTGGATGGAGATTTACTAAAAAAAATGATTAGAGTTTCAATTCTAAGTGCAATTGGTAAAAATGGGAATAATCAAATGTTTCTTATCACTTGGGCAGTCATTTTAGGAGAAACGAAGCAACTTGGAGATGGGTTTTAACTAAACTCTTTCAAGATCTAGGAATTATTAATAACATAGGATGGACTTTCATTTGCGATCAACAAAATGTATAATTTAATAGCCATGATTTTTCTCATTTCTATTTTTGTTGATTTCTTAAGTGTAAGTTTTCATTATATAAAATTTTAAGTTTTAGGAATTGCTAAAAGTGTTGTGAGAAACAGCCTCACATGCAAAAATAAGGAATTGTGCATGGCAGTGCACAATATATTTATGCCAATTGGAAAAAAGTGCATAACAACATTGAATATAAGGTGTATTTTTGGAGGATTGTGTACTCAACCTATAAGGTAGAATTTAAAATGTATTTAAACCTATTAAAGGAGGTTGATACAGCTGCAGCATATGGTTTTATTACCAGGGATCCTCAAGTATTCTGTAGAGCCTTCATACAATTATTAACCAAGTGTGAGAATGTTGATAACAATATGGCGGAGACTTTTAATGGGTGGATTTATAAAGCAAGAATGATGCCAATTTTTAAAATGTTAGAGGAGATTAGGACAGCTTTGATGGAAAGAATGAAGATAAAAAATGACATAATGGTCAATAGCCATAATGTGTTGCGTCCAAGAATAAGGAAAAGGGTTGAGCAATTGAAGTGGGGATTCAAGAGTGTGTGTATCTAAGCCTGTTGTTAATGGTAAATTCCACATGAAAATTGATGAGGAACAATTTGTTGTTGATCTGTAAGCAAAAACTTGTAGTTGCAGGGGCTGGCAACTCATAGGTATCCCTTGCATCCATAGAGTTGCTAGCATACATTATATGAAGAATAGAATTGAAGAATATGTTGATGATTTTTATAAGAAGGAACGATATTTTAAGTCATACAATTATGCACTTGAACCATTAAATGGGCCAAGTATGTAGCCAGAAATCAATAAAAATCCCATACTTCCACCTTCTTTTAAAAAAAATGCCTGGAAGACAAAAAATAACTAGGAAAAAGGCAGCCGACGAGAAGCAAAATGCAAATCCAAATAAGTTAAGCTGACATGGAGTGTCAATAAGGTGCAAGTTATGCTTTAAAATTGCACATAATAAGCAAAGATGCCCAAAGAAGGACAACCTGCCATATATAACAGTGCATTTATAAAAAATTAATATCATTACATTAATTGTTTATATTAATATTATGCTTAATACTGAGCTGCAATATTCTACTATATAACAGGGAGGAAGGATGGCAGATGCAATTGCTTTAGAGTCTACCAATCAAATGTTGGTAGATGCAAATGCCAATGTTCCAGATGCAGTGAACCCATCTGCACCAACTTGTAGACCACCTATGAGCATAAAAATATCAGTACCTATATTAGTACTACTTTAATTTTGATCTTACAATTTTCTAATTCTTAGTTATTAGCTTTAGGTTTAAGATATTAGGTGTTAATGGCTAGAAATAAGTGTTTTAGTCTTAAGAAATTAAGTGTTAGTCTTAAGAAATTAAGTGTTGGTTTTAATAAGTCAGTGTTCAAATTTCATCCTTTTTATGTATGATAGAGAAAAAGGATGGTAAGTGGTACTGTTTCAGAGGGAATTGAAGATTCAAGTGTTAGACTTGGCTCTAACAGAAGAGGCAGAGGTCAAAGATCAAATTCAAGAGGTAGAGGTCAAGTCCCAAATGCAAAAGGCAGAGGTCGACCTTTATACTTAATGCCTATTGGTGATAAGGACACAATTTCCAAGGAAAAAATAAGATATATTGTATATGTGCTGCGTCAGATGGTATAACAATTGTCTAAGAATATAATTATGTTGTATTCTAACATTTGTTGTATTCACTTAGCAGGCGAGAAAAGGATATGGATTGACAATCTCTGAGGAAACTAGGAATATTTGTCTTAAGGTATAAAACTTATTATCCAAATAACAATTTCTATCAAATTATGCTATTATAAATGACATGTGTTATTTAAAATTCTACAAATGCTACGTCATAAAAATGTTCAATTTGTCAGTGGTTCAAAAGTAGCGGCTAAAGCAGCTAAGAAAATTAATTTATCACAGTCCCATGCAACCACTCCAAGAGCTGCAACTACTCCCACAAGCAAGAACACACAATTGATGACTCATATTGGCCAGGAAGTACTGCCAAAGCCAAACCACAAGTTCAAAAAGTTTTGAGGATAACAAAGTCAAGTCTATTTTGTTAGGTTTAATTGTTAGCTTTATTATGAAATTAGGTATGCAGGCTAAACAATATAACCTAGTTTAGGAATGGTAGCACAGGTTCTTATTTTGGGATTTTTCCATAATTCAGAATTTGCCAAAAGGAATGGCAACACACATACTTATTTTGGGGATTTTACAGCTACTTTAGGGGTGTATAATGTAGACGGCGGGGTTTAGCGCGCGCCTAAGTTTCTTGCAACCGCAACACTGTTTAAGCTTAAGGCTTTAGGGAACACACTACTATATCACATAGACAAAGCATGGAGATGATGGAGTCGCCACCCAGGGTAATAACTGGGACAAAATCGGAGGTGGTACTCGATTCTCTAAAAGAAAACTAGCACCACAACCAGGAAATTCTGGATTTGGAATACCAACTTCTCTTAGTCTCGTGTTCTTTTAGAATTATTTTATTAATTATTACTTTATCCTCTATTTACATGCAATTTCATAAAACCCATTTCAGACATCCATAAGTCCCAAAAGACAAACCAATCATGAAATAGCATGCAAACAATGACTCATTCAAGCTCATACTCCCTATGTTAGTCTAATCTACAAATTTTAATTAAAGTGAGCTAAATTTACATGTTATGAAGGCTTAAAATTAGTGATCTAAGTCTAAATGGATTTTATTAACTAAAGTGGGCCTAAGTCTAATTAGCTAAGTGGGCCTAAATTAATTCTAACCCTAAATCTAAATTAATTATGAACTTAAATCAAATTAATTAGTTAATCTTAAAAAA
>CATIWK010285122.1:0-16992 GCA_949634005.1 Mallotus japonicus
TATAATGATTATGAATAATTAATTATAATAATATTAAAAATAATATCATAATATTATTATAATATTATTATGATTATTTTAATTTAATATATTATTATTATTTCAATCCATTGTTAATAATAATAATAATATTATTATTATTATTATTATTATTATGCATGACCAACTTTAATATGCACAAAGAACATAAAGGCCAATGAAATAATAATAATATTTTTTTGCATGGCCCATTTCAATTTTTATTATGCATGGCCAATATTTTTTGCATGAAAAAATTATGACCCATTTCACCTCTCTCACTGGCGAAATGGGTGAATATTTGTCAGCAACTTATCTGTGTGTTGATTATTGCTATCTAATTAAGGGAAAAAAAATTTCACCCATTTTGCCTCTCTCACTGGTGAAATGGGTGACCCCCATTTCCCAAAAAACAGCACGCGGGAAACAAAACCAGCAGCACCATTTCGCCTTTCCCACAGGCAAAATGCATAAAATTTTTTTTTCATTTCGCTGCTACTACTGGTGAGAAGACTTCGGTCAATCTTGTCCATATGCAATTTCGCCAATGCCACTGGCGAAATGCATTTTTTTTAATAAAAAAAAGTACCATAAAAAGGGAAAAACTTTGAAAAGTACCACAAATTGAGAATTTTGAAATTTTTTTACCATAAATAGGTAAATTGCCTAGAAGGAACATCATTTTCTAAGAAAAACTCCCTTAATTCTTTTCATCCACTAAGCAGTAGTGTGAGCGGCAATATTGCCTTGACGAGGAATAAAAGAAAATAAAATAGAATGAAATTCTTTAGCCAACTTCAGAAAGTCCTCACAAAGAAGGTCATGGAGGGAAGAGCCCAATATCGGATCATTAAGCTCTCAATACCAGATCACAAATTAACTGCTGTAAGCCCCTCTCCTTCGCTAATAAAAGTATGAATATGATAGCCAATGTTTCTGCAATCGCTACATCTGAAATTCCATAAAAAAGACACCCTGTGGAGAAATAACAGCACCATACAATCACGTAATCATATCAGTAGCTATTAATTTCGATTCTGAGCAAACAACAACATCAAATGTTGTTTTTATTGTTTCTTTTGCTCCTCATTGTCATCCTAGTCACCATGCCTTTTGCACTTCAATTTCTAAAGAATAACGAGAAACTCCTAGACTTGCTAAGAAAACATAGCAACAACACCACCGACCACCACCAAAATCAAGAATTCATTTTGAAAAATAGCAGCAACAATGCAACAACACTCCTTGTTGATACCCAATAGGCCAAATCTCCATTTTTGAAAAGCAGACAAGGAATAACTATTTTTACAGCCGAATGCAGCCATGTTTCACTTCCCTTGCATAGCTTCACATCTGAAAAATAAACACTAACAACACCTCCTAATCTGCCCAGTTTGCAAAGCTAACTGGAAATAGCTTCCTCTAATATCCACCCGCCACCAACAAAATTAAGAATTCAACAAATAACAAAACAGAACCGCCACCACCAGCTTTCTCTATAATGATGATGAGCCTCTAATCTTTCACATCATCCCTGCTACTCTCCAAAACGGCACCGCTGAGTTTGATGCCATTTTTCCTTCCTTTCTTCTTCTCCTCTACTTCTCAGGCTTCAATAAATAAATAAATAAATAAAGACACGAACCTGGCAAGTATTGCCACTCACCTAATGAAATCGAAGAAAACACTCACCTAGATCTTTGATTCTGATCACCGGTGTTTTTGAAACTCAATTTACAAGTGAAGGCAGGCTTAGTGGTGAAGATTGACTTGGAAAGTGCTACAGATGAGACCTACTGAGGTGGAAAGTGGCGGCAAGGGAAAGGGGATGGCCGTCGGGGAAATTGGAGTTGTCAGGGGGAATTTAGGGGTCGAGGGCCGTCTGGAAAGGGAAATTCTTGAGCTTAATTTTTCAAAAATAAGGAGAAGAAAAAGGATGAAGTAGCGAATGGATTTTGAGTGTGAGATTGCCTGCGATGAGGGGAGTGAAAGGGCAGGGATTAGCGATCCATTTGCTAATTGAACTTTTTAGTTCTAATTTCTAATTTTGTTAATTAAGCTTGTGATTATTTTCTATTTTATTTTAATTCAGTTGGTAATTCAATTTTTTTATTTCACGCACCTTTTATACAATGTGTGTTACACGCGCCATGATTTGTGAACAAATGGGTTTAAATGACCAATGAAAAAAGTTATGTTGGGCTAAATTGAACTTTCGCAAAAAGTTTGAGGGCCAAATCGAACCTTATTCCATAAAAATTTAGAAAAACCCTAGAATTAAAAATGGGCAATCCTAAACCAAATCATGTTTTTCGAAAACAAATAAGGGTTCATAAATACAAAATAAAAAAAAGGTAGGTACATATTTGATTGTGTTGCATTAATGAAGTAAATAAATCCTTCTATCAAAATTTCAAAAAGGATAAAAACCATATATACATTGTTAGGTTTCATGATACATAAACGCAAGGAAATAAAATTTTAATCACAAAATCCATGCGATTTGATTGAATCGATTCAAAAAGCGTTCCAAAATCTTACCAAAGACAAAAATAGGCAAGACAGTAGGAAGGATGAGGAGTTCACGCTAGTGACACCCTACCTCGAACTTTTAGTGTTTCTTATCGAATCAAGATGTTGCCAATTCATCAACGTCCTCTACTGGTATCCAATGACTAAAAGTGATGTTAGTGGGCTAGCACTAAAAAGCTCACTTTTTCTTTCTGTGTATATTTGTTTTATTTTCTCAAAAGAACTAGCAATAAATGAAAGAGAAGTGATATAAACTCTAGAGCAAAATATGTATATATACTCATTCAATGTAGGATTTTTAAAAACCTTTGACTTGCCAAAACCATTTTAGTATATTAATTACCTTAAATAAATAAGAAACATTTCACTTACCAAAACCATTTTAGTATATTAATTATCTTAAATAAATAAGGAAATAAATACAAATTAATAAATATAAAATATAAAAACTTAAAAATAAAAATATAATCTAGTACAAAATTTATATACGTCAACAAAGTTATGAATAAAAACCAATATAAAATTAAAAAAATAAAAACATTACCTATATATCATTTTCATTACACTTTTTATAGATTTTGAGTCTAAACTGAGAATGCTTATAATGAATATACTTCGTTTTATGAGGATGAACAACACAAATTGAGAGATAGAATGTGAGTATTTATAAAGATATATGAGAAAGAATACAAAAGGTTAAAAAAAAAAAAGAATAGCAAAAGTTAAGCATTAAAATGATCAATAATTTGTAATATGAAAGATCGCATAAAATATAAATGCATTAGAAATTTTTAACATGTCATATGATATTTGAATAAGAATAAATTTAAAATTTAGATTACTAAAAATATGCAAATTTTTTAATTGTTTATAAATAAAAAAAGAACTTTTAACTTTTAACTTTTCATATCATTAGTTCACTTTTATAAAAGAATAAAAAATTTAAAAATTTAAAAGAAAAAATTATAGTCAGAAACAAAAATATCATGTGGCTATCATATAAATATATATGTTACATAGATATTTTATAAAAATATCATGCGGCTATCACATAAATATATATGTTATATAGATATTTTATATGAATAAACTATAATTAATTAATTAAATTAGTGGTTTAAACAAAAAATATAATAGATTAATTATTTATTAAAATAAAAGTTAATAATTTATAATTTTTCATAACATCTCATTTATTTTTATAATAATAAAATAAAAATAAAAAGGAAAAATTGAAGTTTTTATATTTTAAATAGGCAGAAGATAAAAAAAGATTAACAGAAGAAAACTTAATTTTAGTGAAAAAAGAAAAATGATATTTTTAGTTTTTAATTGTGAAAAACATTAACTAAAAAAATAATTTAAAAAAGAGAAGAAAAAAAGGATTAAAAAAAGTTTAGTTTAACTAAAATAAAAAAAGTGTATTTAATGTATGCTTAAAATATAGAGTGCCACATGTCAATATATAATGAAAACCTTCTCAATGCTTTGGCTTTAATATATACACTAGGCCAATATCTGTGCGTTGCACAAGTGAACTTATTAGTTTATTTTAATGAATTTTTGTGAATTAGTGATGGTAAAGTTTTTACTATAATTTGGGAGAAAATCTTTTAGAGATATTTCATAAAAGAACTTCACTGAATATATTACTAAGGTCAGTTAACATAGCATACTGCATTTCAGGATATCCATTTTAACTATTCATAATCTAACTCAACTCCTATCAACATTATTAGTACTTGATTGCATCCTCACTATCAACATTGAGCACTATAAATTCAATTAAAGCCAAAGTCTATGCGAAGCAACAATTAAATAGCATATAAAAGTATTATAAGCTAATTTATATAATAGTAATTCAGATGATTACAAAAATATTGTATTTATGAAACATAAAATAATAAGAGTTCATATATTTATTAAATATAAAATAATAATAACCATTTATTTTTTCATCATCCAAAAATCACAGAAAAATAAGTAAAATTTCAAGTTATTGTTTATATAATTCAGATATAATTATCTACAAATATTTGCAGAGGAAAGTCAGTTAAAGAGATGAGTCAACCCTTTGGTGTGCTATTCAATTGTTATCTTGATTTGTTGTTAATAAATGTAAATATACTTTGAATACTTATTGAGGTGGATCTTCCACCTGAACACCAATCTATAAAACAATTGAGTGAGATAATACAAAGAGAGACATAAATTCAGTGATTGAGGAAGAGGTTCTAGTACTTGAAAAATAAAAAATAGCAAAGCTACCTTCTTGAGAATGAGGTTGTTTACATGCATGATAGATAACTATTTCACTAAAAGTTGCACTATGATATGAATTTGTTTTAGGTACCTTTATTAAAATGAATCAAATAAGAAAGAATCAATCAAGTCTCCAATCTAAACTTATAACCAATTAGAAAAGTCCCCATTTAACATAATAATGTATTATAAAATGTCCAAGAACATTGAAATTTTAAAATTGTGATGACTTATAAATAGTGCTTCAAGTAGAAGAGATGCTGAAGAATAAAAATTAATCCCTTATTGTCATTGCCAATTTTAAAGGAAACTCAAACTCACCAAAAGTTATAACTATAGAAAAAAGGTTTGAATTATAAATTGATCCAATCAATATAATGAAAATAATTCGATAAAATGAATCCTACTACTCAAGAAAACAATAACTGTTAACATTTTCTATCTATAGACTTCAAAGACCCGACCACCATATACATGCCATCTAGATTTATATTCCTTATAAAATTAACAAAAATATAATTTATGATCACCAATAATGCATTACCTTTACAATATCTTTTATTCCTTAAGGTTGCATAAGCTAGTCGTGTATCCATTACTTATACACACACCTAAAAATTGGTTAGATAATGAGTAGAAGTTAGAACAGTAATAACAACATGATAAAAGATGCTTTCACAACATCATAAACCAACATGTTATTATTGAAGAATAAAATACTAGCTATATTTAGAGACCTAATTATATCCTAAGGAGAATAAAATAAGGAATGAGTAGCTAAAAATATTTACTGCAAATCCAACCCCTGCTGAGAGGGGTAACCTTTTTGGATAATCCTACATCACACGTCCAATTTGAGTTTAAAATTTAATGAAGTATTGCTTGTTCAGACCAATTAAAATAGGAAAATTCACATTAAATTAAGCTTTGCAAAACAAAATAAATGTCATTATTGCAATCAAAATTTTAACATTTAAAATTAACATTATTGATATGACTAGATAATGAAGGAGACAAATGAACTGAAAATAAAATGAAAAATTACTTGAGGAGTGAGCAGGAAGGAACACTAGAAGCTTAATGCAATAACTGGGTTGAACAACATGAATTAAAGCCCAAACTAAGGTTGTTCTTGAGATATTTTTTGGTGCCTTAACTGCAACCACCACAACTTTCCCAGCCACCACTACATCTGGATAAACTTTCCTAGTCATATCTTTTAACCTCTGAAAATCTAACCTTTAACACACTCCATAACAAAAATCCACATCAAAATTTCCTCACATAATCAGTTCTTAAACCTAAAATAGAGGACTGTATTATTATTAAATTAAGTGGGTAGGTACTACAAAAATCAAGATTACTGCTTTTCAAACTTTCTTGATAAAAAGCTAGCAATGACGTAAGAGCAAAAAATAGAACCTTTGAACAAACAAAATCTCTAAAATTATCAATTTGATTTTTTAAATTTAAATACTAAAATAAAGTAATAAATTGAGAGCAAGAAATAGAAACTCTGAAAGAGTATAAAGAATCGCAATTAGTAAAGGTCTACTAGGAGTTCACAGATAGCATTTCCATCATTATATCTGTTAATTCAAAAGACAACCAAATCATTTTCATATATAGTATCCAAAAACACCAAACCAAAAAACTATTTGTTAAAAAAACCAAGAATTATTGTAGAGAGCAAGGAGAGAGTGGTACCATCCACTGCTTCAAGAATGAGAAAATTTAAGAATTACAAAGAGAGAGCACAGAGAGAGACAGAGAGAGAGTGTGTGTGTGTGTGTGAAGGATTTGAGAGGAGACAAAAGTACAGCAGCAGTAGTGTTTGTTCCATGACAATTGCTAAAGAAAATGAACATGTAATGTCTATTCCGCGAGTAAGAAAATGAATTTTTCTTATTTGAGTTTTCATTGACTGATGATCTTCGGAGAAAAAGTTCTATTGATAAAAAAAGATAATAAAAATAGCAATTGAATAATCACAAAATCTTGATTAGTAAAGATATTGGTAATAGAGAAGAAAAGATCTTATTTCAATTTTGATATTACAAAGTAAAAAATTATAAGACAGTGAATGAGGAGAGAGTAAGAGATTATTAAAAAAACAATTTTAAAGCCAATTCTCATTATTATGAAATTGAGAATTGAGAAAAGATAACAAAAAAAAAAGAGCTAGAGAGATTAGAAGCAGAGAATGCAATGAATGGTTGGTTTTAAGAGATGGGAAAAATGAAGGGTTGCAACTCTATGGTTGGTTTTAAAAGATGAGAAAGACGAAGGGTTACAACTCTTCAGTTTTTTTTAACTATCAATGGAGCGGGCAAAATATTAAAGAGTGATACATTGCCATTAACAAAAGTGTGAGAGTGAGGAATGCTGAAAGGAGAGAATGCCAAATGTCAAAACCTGGTGAGAACCTTTTCTCTGCTTCAACTTTACTTTCTTTTTTCATAATTGGAATTGAAATTGAGAAAAAAAAATGAAAAAGAGAGAAAATATTTCTAAGAAGAGTGTCTTTAATACTATAAATAATAATAATAATAATAATAATGTCTAATAATGAAGCTATCTTTAGGTTTTCAAGGTAATCGAAAAGATAAAGATTATAGAAAAAGAACAAAGATGCTATTGAATGGAAGAGGACACATGGATTAGTAACTTGACACTTAGTGTATTAAAGCTTGAAGCAGAGAGAGCCACATATCAACACATGGTTAAAAGCTTCTCTCTGCTTCATTATATATATATATATATATATATATATAATTCATATACTATACAAATGGACAAACACTTGATTTTAAATAAATAAAATGTTAAAAATTACCTTCAAAATTATAAAAATAAAATTAAAAAACTAATATAAAAAGTTTAAAAAAATTAAATTATATTATCTCTTTAAATTAAGCATTATTTTTGTCCATATCAATATTAATTTACAAAATATGTTGATTTTACATATTGCAGAAGTTAAAATATGTTCAAAACTAAAGTTTAAAGGTTGAATTGAAAATTAAAAAAAGTTGAAGGCATTTGACCTTATGATAATGGCTTTGGTCTAGCTACTTTGAGATTTGTGCTAACCCCAATCTGTATTTAATTTATATATTTAAATTATTTTATTTTTTAAAATAAAAGAGCATGTAATAATGAAAAATTATATGGTTACTTTGATTTATAGTTACTTTTATTTTACTTTGTTTTAATCACTATTATATGAGAGTGTATTTTATCATCCAATAGTGGTCATTAATAAAGTATATTTTACTTCATAAAAATTAAAGTAATCATAAAAAAAATACTCGACCAACTCCGTTGATATTTAAATTTCATGTATAGTCGTGTCTTTTGGCAAGTTTTCTCTTGTCTTGTATCCTAACAAGTTTCTGAAAATTGTTAACATCCTACCGAATGGCTTCTTCAAGCAAATATATCTCTTTGGAGGAACAACGGAATAAAATATCTATAGCAAAAAAAGAGGAAGGAAGAGTAGTGGAGGAGGAGGAAAGGGATTTGGCGGTGAGTGATGATTTGCCATGGTGTTTAGTTGGACAGTTCCCCACAAATTGGGACATAAACTTTACTATGATGAAAACTACTTTAGCATCATTATGGGGTTCGGTAAAAGGGGTGTATGTGCAAGAACTGGCTCCTAACCCATACACTACGAAGTAAATTGGGAACTACCTGGGGGCATTTCTTAAAACTGATCCTTATAACTTAAATGGAGTCTGGAGGAACTATATGAGATTGAGAGTTTCCATGGATGTCTGAATACCTTTAAAAAGGAAGATGCGTATCAAGAAGGTAGATGGGGAATGGGCATGGATGCAGTTCAAGTATGAAAGATTACTTAGGTTTTGCTTTTTTTTTTTTTTTTGTGGTTGGTTAGGCCACTCTAACGTATTTTGTGAAAAACTATATGATAGCCCTATAAAGACTGAAGAACGTGCCTATGGTCCAGCTCTTCATGCTCTAGCAAAAAAACTCAAAAGTGATGATAGGGAATAAGTGGTTGTAATCGGTGAGGGGAAACACAATCAATATGGACGAAGATTCAAATGATGGAATGAATATTGATATGGAAAGCAACAATCATGATGAACCTCCGACTGGAAAGTGCAATAATAATAGAGAACATATTGGACGAAAATCAGGGATGACTAAAGAGAATCAAGGAATTGAAACTCAGGCTGTCAAGTCCAACCTTATAAATGAAAAGGAGAGAGATCAGAAAGTAAATGTAGTTAATTCTAAAGGCATGATCATAGCTGAAATGAAGAGAAGACGTGTTAAGGAGGAGGGAAATAAAGACTCAACTGATGATATTGAGCTCAAATCAGGCCCTAAAATTTATCAACATGAGACCTAAAAACCTCACAAAAGGCATGCCTAGTTCAGAAGGTCTGCCCATCATAATAAGTACTTTGAGTTGGAATTACCGTGGGCTGGGCAACCCACGAACAATTCAGGAATTAAAAGACATAGTGTCTTCAAGAAAGCCCAAGTTTGTTTGTTTGATGGTGATGTGTGTAATATTTACACATATTTAGAGTGGAATTTTAATGGATTTTCAATGAATAATTAGATTTATTAGGTAATAATTGAGTCTAATTAGGAATGATTATAGGTTAATGGTTTTGTTTTAGTTTTTGCTTGTTTTAGCATAATTTTAGTTTATTTAGGAATTTTATTTAAGCATTGATTAAGGTTTTCCTTTCTTATAGCAATTAACAAAAGATTCCATAAAATCCTAGTAGTGGCTCGACACCATTTTGGACACGGCTATGACTGTGGCCGTGTCAACCTCCGGAGCAAGAAAAATAAGGAACATGGGCATTATAAAGCCATGTTTGAAGTCGTGCGCTCTTCTAGAAGCATTAAGAAAGTGCAACATAGTTTGACTAAGCCGTGTCTCAACCTGTGCTACATTCTGTCTGAAGTTTGGAAAAGTTGAGATTTTGTCACCACATCAAGCACGGTCGTGTCTAAAGCTATGCCAAAAACTTGTAACGTGACACCACTTCAGACACAGCGATGTATATGCCCATGTCAGAATTAAAGTGTTTTCCTTGCTAAAAAAGGGATGGGTTTTCAAGATGCTTCATGGTTCCTACCTAGTTTACCTTATAAAAGGAGGATTATAAGAAGATGGAGAGGACTTTTGGTCACCAACTTGGAGGCTAGATAAGAGAGGAAAAGGAAGATTGAAGAAGAAGACTTGTGCAATAGTTCAAGATTTTATCAATTCTTCTTTTCTTTCATCTTTAATCATGTGTGTGTTCTTCACCACAACCATATGTGGCTAGTTTTTTTAGGGTTTAGGTTAGGAGTAGCTATTCCATGATGTACTTATTTATTTAATTTGATTTTCAGTTAATTCTATGAGTTTTTCTTTATTTTATACTTTCATTCTTGGCTAATTTGGTTGTATGTTTATGGGTGTTTTCGCTAACGAGAGTTAGAAGAATTCACTAGCTTGAGACTCATAGGACTTGGACTACTCGACCACAAGAGTAGGCAAGCTCTTCGGGGAACTATGATAGTAGACAGGGGTCTACAGTGGTAGATTAATTGTTAAAGAACTTAATGAGTTTAGATTAACTCCTTAACCATGAGAGTAGGTTAAACTAGTGAAATTAAACCTAGGCTCTAAGCTTTTAATTATTTGATTTGAATTTAGTTTTATTTGCTTTGATTTATATTTTATTTGCTAAATTCACTTTTATTTAATTTACTAGATGAGAATATAAGTAAAAATATTGGTACTCAATATACAGTCTCTGTGGGAACAATATCTTTTATACTGCAATCACGATCCATGCGCTTGCGAGTTTTGAACATAACAAGTTTTTGGCGCCATTGCCGAGGACTAGAAATATTAATTTAATTTTTACTTTTCTTAGACTAGTATTCTTTCCTTTTAATCTTACTTGTGTTGCTATTTGTTTTTTCAGGCAAATTTTGCTAATTTTTAAACACTCGATCTAAGGGGACAAACTTAGAGCAAATCAGTCCTGAAATCGAGAAATCATGTAAGAAAAACTAAAAGGAAAAGTGTGAGCAAGACAAGCAAAAGATGGTTGGAAATCAAGTAGCTCAGCAAGCAGTAAATCTTGCTCTTCAAGAATACATAATGCCAAATTCAAGAGAGACCCACAACAGTATTGTGAAGCCAGCATTTGAAGCTAACACTTTCAAGATCAAGCCAGCAATCATTCAAATGGTTTCACAATTTCAGTTTGGAGGTCTACCTAGCGAAGATCCTAATGCCCATCTAGCTCAATTCTTGGAAATTTGTGATACTTTTAAGATGAATGGGGTCAGTCAGGATGCAATAAAGCTGAGATTATTCCATTTCTCTTTAAGGGATAAAGCCAAGTTGTGGTTACACTCCCTAGCACCACAATCAATTACCACTTGGGATATGTTGTCAAAGGCATTTTTGAATAAGTATTTCCCACAAGGCAAGATGGCAAAGTTTAAATAAGAAATCACAAACTTCACTCAATATAATGGCGAATCCTTATATGAAGCTTTGGAACGTTTCAAAGACTTGCAGCAACAATGTCCATATTATGTAGTTTCATAATGGTCGCTCATCCAAAATTTCTACCAAGGACTTATTGAGCCAATAAGGATCACCATAGATGTAACAGCTCAAGGCTCATTCATGAGCAAAACTCCCGAAGATGCTTATAACCTTCCTGAGACTATGGCATCCAATAACTACCAATGGTAAGGAGAAAGAAGTGCACCAGGGAGAGTTGTAGGGATGCATGAGGTTGATGGGTGGAATCTTCTAAATGCTAAGATTGATATGCTTACCAAGAATATAAAAGCCACCAACAAAGTCTCAAATCCAATGGCGGTGTACTCTTGCGAGTATTGTGGAGGTGGACACTCAACCTTAGAGTGTCAAGGGGGTTTCTCTTCTCAAGACCCTTCCATTGAGCAACTCAATGCTCTCAACAACTTCCAAAGGAACTAAGGGAATCCCTACTCCAATACATACAGCCCAGGATGGTGTAATCACCCCAATTTTTCATGGTCTAATCAAGGGGGAGTCCAGACCACCAACTAAGGGTTCAAGTAGCCTCCACCTGGTTTCCAACAAAAGAATTCTTTCCATCAACAACAAGAAAGGAAGCCCAATCTAGAGAGCATGATGGAAAAATTCTTAAAGGATCAAGAAGAACAAAAGGAAGCCATCAAGAATCTAACCTCTCAAATAAGTCAACTTTTTGCTCATAACAAGATGTTAGAAAACCATATTGCATCTCAAGCCTCTAGCTCAAGACAAAGTGGAATGTTACCTAATCAACCCGAACATCCAAGAGAACATGCAAAGGTAATAACACTTAGAAGCAAAAAATAATTGCCAGAGATTGAGTTCAAAGAAAGAGATCAAGAGGCCATTCAAGACACTAAAGAGAAGAAGAAAAATACTAAGTTGGGCAAGGAGAAGAAGGATGAGTAGAAAGAAACACCTCTCAAGACTCCACCATTACCCTTCCCTAAAAAATAACAGAATTCAAAATTGGACAAGCAATTTGAGAAGTTCATAAAGTCATTCCAATAACTCAAGCTCAACATACCACTCTTGGACGTCATCAATACAATGCCCGCTTATTCCAAGTTTCTCAAGGACATCATCTCACACAAGCAGAAGTGGGAAGATCATGAGATCATTCCCATCAATGAAGAGTAAAGTGCCATCATTCAAAATAAGCTTCCATAAAAGCTTAAGGATCCAGGGAGTATCACCATCCCTTGCACTACTGGGAATGAATTTATTGGTAAATCTTTATGTGATTTAGGTACTAATGTAAGTATAATCCTCTTTCTTTTTGCAGGCGCCTAAATATTAGTGAACCCCAACTAACGACGGTGTCATTATAACTTACGGATAGATCCATCATCTATCCAAATAGAATTCTTGAAGATGTACCAGTCAAGGTTACAGATTACTATATGCCAGGTGACTTCATTATATTGGAGATGGAAGAAGATCGTCATATACCAATAATCTTGTGCATCCATTCCTATCCACAGCCGGTGCAATAATTGATGTCAAATAAGGAAAAATCTTGCTTGAGATTGGGGACAATAAGGTGAAGTTTGACGTTTTTAAAATGGCAAGCAAACCACTACACTAGGGTCATGTTTTAGAGTGGATGCAATAGAGAGTTATGTGCAAGGAGTCTTTGAACAACAGCTCACTCAAGACCCTCTTGAAGCTTGCTTAGTCCATGATACAAAGGAGGATAATGTTGATCAATAAGTGGTAATGTTTAATCACTTTCTCAATGCTAATCCTGCACTAAATAAAAATAATCAACAAGGTATAAGCCTTTACGCTCCAATATTAGTTGTGTGAGTATATTAAAGGAAAAGAATGCACCTAAGGTAGAACTCAAAACTCTCCCTTTAGCTTTGAGGTATGCTTTTCTTGGTCCAAATTCTACTTATCCAATTATAATGAATGCTGAGTTGAATGATGAACAAGTAGAAAAATTGCTTAGGAGAGTTAGACCTTATAAAAAATGTATAGGCTATACCATTGATGATCTTAAGGGAATTAGCCCTTCTATTTACATGCATAGGATACATATGGAGGAAGATGTTAGGCCTTCTATTGAGAATCAAAGGAGATTGAATCCTAACATGAAGGAGGTAGTCAAAAAGGAAATAATGAAATTGCTTGATGTAGGGATTATCTATCCAATTTCGGATAATGATTGGGTTAGTCCAATCAATGTAGTCCCTAAGAAGGGGGGAATGACAGTGGTGAAGAATGAAAACAATGAGTTGATTCCTACTAGGACTGTCACAAGTTGGTGCATGTGCATCGACTATAGGAAGTTGAACAAGGCAAGTAGGAAGGATCATTTCCCTTTACCCTTCATTAATCAACTCTTGGAAAGGCTAGCAAATCGTTCATTCTTTTGTTATTTAGATGGTTATTCAGGTTTCTTTTAGATTCTTATTCATCCTGATGACCAAGAAAAAACTGCATTCACATGTCCTTATGGAACATATGCATATAGGAGAATGCCCTTTGGGTTGTGTAATGCACCCGCCACTTTTTAAAAATATATGATGTCTATATTTTCTAATTTTGTTGAGGACATTATGGAGGTTTTTATGGATGTTTTTTTCTGTGTATGGTTTTTCATTTGATGCATGTTTGGATAACCTTTTTAAAGTGTTACAGCATTGTGAGGAAACTAACCTAGTGCTTAATTGGGAGAAGTGTCACTTTATGGTGACCAAAGGAGTGGTGCTTGGACATATCATGTCCGAGAATGGAATCGAAGTTGATAAAGCAAAAATCAAAGTGATTAAAAGATTTCCACCTCCCACCTCCGTCAAAGGAATAAGGAGTTTCTTTGACCATGCCGGGTTCATGAATGAAAATTTCTGAATTTTTATTTTATTTTTGTTTGTGCAATTGGTTTTTTTTTTTTTGTAAAATATTGAACTTTATAGTTTTTAAGTGAAATTTTGTGTTTTTAATTTTTATCTCAATTTTTAATATTACTCATGAGATTTATCAAATTTAAATAGACTTACAAACTATAAATTATAAATTAAAATAATTCATCGAAATATAAAAATAAAAAATTTTATATTAGAATTTATGAAATATTCACTTATAATTATAATTTTATTATAACCAACAAACTTAAATAAATATTTTATATTTATTATAAGTTTAATCATAAAGTAGTTTAATATACTATAATATTTTGATACGAAATATAACACTAATATTTTGATACAAAACAAAAAATTTTATTTTAAAATTTATTAAATATTCAATTAAAATTATAATTTTATTATAACCAACAAAAATAAATAAATATTTTATATTTATTATTAGTTTAAACATAAAGTAGTTTAATATAATAGTATTTTGATACAAAATATAACACTAATATTTTGATACAAAACAAAAAAATTTTTTTTAGGATTTATAAAATATTCAATTAAAATTATAATTTTATTATAACCAACAAACTTAAATAAATATTTTATATTTATAATTATAATTTTATTATTTGATACAAAATATATAGTATATACTATATATTAGTGTTATATTTCATATCAAACTATTATTATATTAAACTACGTACTTTATGTTTAAACTTATAATAAATATAAAATATTTATTGAAGTTTGTTGGTTATAATAAAATTATAATTTTGATTGAATATTTTATAAATTTTTGTTTTGTATCAAAATATTAGTGTTATATTTCGTATCAAAATATTAGTATATAAACTACTTTATGATTAAACTTATAATAAATATAAAATATTTATTTAAGTTTGTTGGTTATAATAAAATTTTAATTTTAATTGAATATTTCATAAATTCTAATATAAAAGTTTTTATTTTTATATTTCGATGAATTTTTTTAATTTGTAATTTATATTTTGTAAGTCTATTTAAATTTGATTAATCTCGGGAGGTAATATTAAAAATTGAGATAAAAATTAAAAACACAAATTTTCACTTAAAAACTATAAAGTTCAATGTTATACTATCAAAAAACAAAAATCAATTATACAAATAAAAATAAAATAAAAATTTAGAAATTTCCACTCATGGTACCCAACTTTTAGCGAAGATCCCATTATGGCATCTCGCGTTTGATGAAAGTCCCATTATACTGATGTGTTAGGCATTTATATGCCACGTCAGCAAAATGTGACATATGGCGCCACGTCAGATGCCATATGGCGTGCCACGTGTCAGCTCCGGCCAGAAATCGAATTCAAGCACTTTATTGATAATAAAAAAAAAGGCTATACGGTTTTATATGACCAAAAAAAGGTGAGGTACTGCAGTGAGACTTTCATTAAATGTTAGATATCATGAGTGAAAATTACCCTATCATAAAGTGATAATTTTCATAAATATTAATAAATGTTAACTTTGAAGACTTGAATTTACAATTTTCCATTAATACTGATAGATGGTAGCTAAAGAATTCAAAATCAAAACCTATCATTTCTCATAAAATGAAAATACCAATCAAGCTACTCTGATTTTTTTTTCTTTTGAACAGTACAACATTTCTATTAGGGGGGGGGGGGGGGGGGGGGGGGGAGGATATTGAAAGCCATCCAGACTCTGATTAATAATCATAGGGATAACAACAATTTCAGTCTTATAAGTTATACCTGATTTTCAATTAAGTCCTATATGTTCTATTTTGTACGATTGACTTCAGTATGAATTTACAAAATTATCCGTTAGTCCTAGTATGTTATCTCTAACGGAAAGTGTATATGTGACACGATTTATGCACATGTGGCTGTTGATGTCAGCTATTCTATTCCATGTTAACTTTTGATGTGGCCTCCTCCATTCACAATCTCCCACCATTGTTGCCTTAACCCACCATTGGATTTTCAACTATCCAAGCACAGCTAATAACTCAGCCATCGCATGAATTCGCCATAACCATTATCTCTAGCACTTAATTAATTAGTGTTCCTCAGCCAACCACCACTCCTCCAGCCAAAATTCCTCAATCCCGTCCTCGTAAAGTCTGTAAACTCTCACCGGAATCCACCGCCACCGACTCCATTTCCTCCTAGTTAAACAATACCACCGCCACCGAACCCCTAAAAACCTCCTCAAAATCTAACAAAACCAAAAAAAACCTCAACCGCGACTGCTAGCAGTTGCTCCTCCCCGGGTCATCACAAAATCACTTTCCTGCGAAGGTGAGTTAGAGAATGTGATTCGCTATCTTTTGGAATTGGATCCTCTTCTCTCTTCCTTAATTAAGTGGATTCGTTTCTTGCCTTGTCCATTTTCTTATCTGATTCAACAATTTTAAATATGGATTCAACATTTACATGACTTACAAGAGGAGCATGCACAAATCAAGCATGCTTCTGAGTCAAAATTGATTGATGCAAAAGCTTTATCTGTTGGAGTTGAAGCGAAATATCTAGAGGTGGAAGAAAAGTTGCATGTTGCTAAAACAAAGCTTTTTGAAATCAACACAAAGAGCTTAGAGCTGGTTATGAAATTGCAAGAGGTGGAAGCTCATGAAAGCATGATTCAGAGGGGGCGCCTTTCCTTAAACTTTGAGTAGACTCTACCTACAAGTGTTTATTATCTATTTATCTATTATGCATGCAAAAG
>CATIWK010285170.1:0-18867 GCA_949634005.1 Mallotus japonicus
ATTTTATTAATTGACCGAAAAATCAAATAGGTTGAGTAATTTAAGAAAGGTTGGATCCTCCATCCTTCCCTATTTTACCCTTTATAATGGAAAATTTATTGACAAAAATATATAGACCAACGAATGATTTTATCATAAAAAATTACAAATAGAAAAGAAAATAATCAAACTAAAAATAGTATAAAATAGTATATAATTATAATCCAACGTTTGTATTTATATAAATAAAATTAGAATTATTAAATTAATTTTTATTTAATTACAACTATTAATCATCTTTATGTATTTATATTCATAATATATATCAATGATTATGATTGAATAAGTATAAATTCAACAGTTATAATTTTATTTGTATATATACATAGAAATGAAATAAAATATTTTGTTAATTATAAATGTGATACATAATTTGTGTTGAAGGATAATTCATAATAATATAAATTTTAATTATAATATAAAAATATATTATTGGCAAAATTTTAATAATATCAATTTTAATTTTTTATATTTTTAATTTTTAATTTTTTAAATTTTATTTTATATATTTAGACCCTAGGTTGAAAATTTTAAACTATTTCATCCTTTGTCGACATTTTGTAAAGTTATAAATTTAATAGGAAAAAAAAATGTAAAAATTCAACTCTTAATTTATTAGCATCTTGAATACCATAATTTTTTATATATAAAATTGTGAATCCAACGTCATGATGAGGGCTTAAATGCTGCATTTTTTTTTTTTTGATTCGGTATCATAAATTTTATTTTTTTCTCATTAAATTATTTTGGCAAAATATTAATCTTTGAGAAATTATTAGTAAGAAGACATTGTAATTTAGCATGAGAAGGATTATGTGTGTACAAGAGTAGAGTTGTATAGATGGATAAGAAGGACAATTGTCTGGCATGAAAAGGATCTGGTCCCGCCTTGGGTCACAAAAATAAACGTGTCAAACTCACAAAGCTTGGACAATTCTACCTTCATTAGCTTAGCTCCTCTCTTATTCTTCTTTTGATTTGATTTTCTTTTTTCGCATATATATAAGAAATTTTAAATTTAAATTACGTTGTGATAAAATTAAATTAGAATTAGAATTTAATTAACTTTAATTATTAAAAAATTAAAATATATATGTCAATTTAGATGAATATAAAGTAAAAGTGGAAGTGAATTTTTTAAATTATTATTTTATTAGAAATTATTGAAAAAATAAAGTTAATTAATATTTTTTTTTTGAAACCCAAGTTAATTAATATTTTTTAGTAGTTAAGGAAAGTAATATTTTGGATAAATATATTTTGTTAAGAATGTGAAATATATGCTAAAAATTCAATAACTAAATGGAATATATTTTCTATAAAATTAAAAAAATGGTAAATTTAATTTCTGATAACTAAAAAAAAAGAAATTTTCACCCCTTTAAGTTCAAAAAAGAAAAAAAAAAGTGCAGAGCACATGCCACATGGTTTCCTAGGCCACCAAGAATGCAACAAAGCAGAGCAAAAAAGAAGTAATTTATGGCTATTATAGTACATTGAAAGTGAACAAAAGAGAGTCAAATTAGTGGTGCTGTTAGGGTCCAATGGTAGAAAAAGACAGTAGCCGTTTGGAACCTTTTTCATCCTCCTAATGGAGTAGTAGTTTCTAGAGAAAATCCAGAAATCTCCTTAACTCAAAAATCAACCAGGAGCATACGACCAACAAATGTACATAATTGAGGGCTACAGTCCAGTTGCCAAAAATGAAATTGAGAGGTAACAACACTGGCCCAAAGATCAAATAATGCCAAGGGGAAAAGAGATAGGGAACTTGCAACTGTAATATTCATCTCTAAGAAGCCGACTTTTCAGAGAGAAATCTACAAATAATCAATTGCCAATGACACAAAACAAATGAATATTGAAAGTGATGCAAAAACACATTGTTTAAAGAAGCATTTCTTGTTTAAGTAAATTTAAACAAGGGAGAATGGCAAAAAGTGCAGTGTCAAAAAAAAAAAGAAGAAATATGTAGCATATATCAAGATGAAGCAACCTGAGAAGTGGAGTTATCAAAGGTTGTTCCAACGTGTTGAATGACAAATCCATAGATTTTTCGCTTGAGCTTCTCAATCTTTTGCATCAGAGGTTCATCATCTTTTGACACTGCACGGTCCAACCAGTCGTTTACTCTCTTCAACTGGGATAAGACAGCTGCAATAGAACTGCAGCTTAGAGGCACTGCTTTGACTCTATTACCATCAGCGGTACGTTCCCCCAACGCCCGAAAACCAGCATCTAGGGACTCCTCCACAAACTTTACAAACCAAACTTGCATTTCAGTCTGCAACTTCTTTGCAAGCTCTACTGTTTCCTTCATTCCATGGCCCCTTGTCCAAACTCCAACTATCGGATCAAATGCTGCTGAAGAACTGGACTTTAAAGATTGTCGCCTCGACAAACTTTTTGGCAGAGATGTTGGAGGATCATTACTCTTGCTGTTTAGCAGAGAAACAATCTCAAGATCAGTAGCCAAAGCAGCTTCAACCCATAGAGAAGCAGATTTTGATTGCTCAGTAGGGGTAGCATGTTCAGAGGAGTGGCTAGCAGCAACTGATTCAGCAATCCCAGCATGCTTCACAACATCATCATAAATTGAGAAAAATCTGTCTATGGTTGGTAAAGGATTTCCAGCCTTGGATACAGAAGAGAGTTCCGAAAATACACTGCATTTAATAGATGGAACAAAAAAGACATAGATCAGACTCAAAAAAGACAGCCTTAAGAGAACCCAAGTTATGAATGTGCATTATGCTCAATATATAGCTAATGATCTATGAAATTTGGAACCAAAAGATTGGTTACTTCATGCGACTGCGCGCCTTTGCACAAGATATGCTCACAAGCATACCTTAAATTCCTTACAATAGCCTCAGTAGCAATAGCCTCCTCCATTGCTTCAGCTGCAGCCGTAGAAGCAAGGATCCTCCTCTGCATTGCCTCCTGCATTTAGTTAAAACGTTAAAGTATTGTCTCGATTCTATGATGTAAGCGATTTCTTTGAATTATATTTTTGCCTCAACTATGTAGCAACTTCCCTGGCCCACATCTGGTAAGTATAAACTGAAGCTTATGCAAATCTCCCACTTAAGTGCAGGAGGTGAAGTATTAATCTAAACAAAATTAGGTATTCTTACCTTTCCAAGTTTTGCAAGGTCCGCGGAGACAGTATCCAAAGGAATACTGCCATCAGTCCATTTCTTATCATGTACAGTGAATCCCAGAGGTGTACAAGCAGTCTTCTCTTTGTCCAGACCTTCTGGTGAATTACTCTTTATTGTTTCGTTGCTCGAGGAATCATCATCCTGATTGGATAGTCGACTATTTGCATCACTTAGACGCCTAGAAAGGGCAGCCTAAATATATCCATCGAAAAATTAGTTTTCCAAAATATAAGAAAATCATCATCCTACACAAGGCAAACACAGCAGGCACACATATGAATCAAATAAAACATCATCAAAGTAGAGGAAATGAATCTACCGAAGATGAGGGAAGCTCAAATTGAAGATATCAATTGTTGATTTCCACTTACCATATACCCCTTCAAAAATTATCTTTTACTTAGCGGAAGTAGAAGCTAGCTACATAACTGAAAGTTGTCCAAACTAGAATTTATTGGCTTTTAACTACAGTGAAACTAATTTGGAGTTACTAAAGAAAGGGACAGCTTCAGGTTGCACTCTTCTGCCACAAATTATCAAATAATGAAGCCCAAGCAATTGACAGTTGACAACATTAGAAGATCAATTTCATTGGAGGGGCATTCGACTACCAAAATGATACATTTAGAAACAAAACCTAAGATAGGCAATCAAAGAAACAAGAACATAAAAAATCCAACAAGTAAAGATTACCAAAAAAAAAAAATCTTCTACATAAGATTATTAACTAAAAAACACAAGCCTCATAGACCAATAAATAAGATAAGGATGAGAATTTACCTGAGTTCTTAAAATCGCTTGCAAATCGGGTTTCTTCCTCACATCACTCTTCTCTTTCTGATCACCAGAATCCACAGCAGGTGGCGTCTCATCCCAGCTCTTCCTGCTACTCTTTGCAGACCCAGCAAGTGTCTCCGAAGCTTTTGAAATCCCAGCAACTATAGTCGCCATCTTTTTCTTACCAGCAGAATCCGCAACAACAGGCGACACTTTCACGCCCCCAGACAATCTCCTCCCAGGAGAAAGCGAAGCTCTTCGTGGATTCGGAGATGCCTGCTTCCTAGAAGGCGATGGTTGTCTATACCTCGAGGGAACTATAATGGCTGGCTCCCTTGAAACTTTCCTATTCTCCTCTCGTGCTGCCAACAAGCTAGGAACCACACATTTTGAAGGCGCAGGAGATGATGATCTCTTCCCTTTTCCAGCAGGAGAAGGATCTCGTTCCGCAACAGCAACAGCATTCAAGTTTCTTTTCCCAGTAGAAGCAGATCTCTTGGCTCCTGCAGGCGAAGAAAATCTCTGCGGCACCACTTTTTTTTCATCCATAACATTATCTCGCGGCGCAAGAGGTTGCCTAGCAGCTGTTTTACTGGTCTTTTCAATTTTACTAGTATCTTCCTTTTTCTCATATCTTGTGAGGTCATCCTGTTTCTTATTAGCCAAATAAACAGCAATAGGATCTACCGTGTACTCCGACTCATCCACAGGTTGAATTACGAACTCTTTCTTCGAAGCAGAAATACGAGCAATCAGAGGCTCCGGTTTCCCAACAAAAGGATGGCGTCCAGCGATCGGACGAATGCCGCAAACCCTAGGGACAGGCGAGTCGAATTCGAAGCGGTCGACATAAGCGAATTGGCCGAGTTGAAGACGGTTAGAGAGGATGAGATCGGTATCACGTTCAGAAAGGGAAATGTAAGTGGAATTGAGAGAATCAGAGAGCTGAACGTAGAAGCCTTGGTTAGACCAGAGATCAGAGCCGGCTAAAGCAGGGACTATGCCAGTGACCTGAAGGAGAGCCGAGCGGTGGTCGCCGGTAACGCGAGTGCTGGAGTTCATGGATTGGAGGAGTTTTAGGAGGATTCCTGGTGTGAGAGAAGCCATTGTGTTTTTGTGCGTGTGAGTGTATGCAAGCGAAAGAGACAGAGGAAGAGTTTTAAAAGAAAAAGATAAAAAAACAGAGGAGAAGAGGCTATTTTAGCCGTTACTAATTCAAATTTAAATGCCCGCTATTTTTTTCACATTTGAATTCTTTTCTTGTAGCTGTAGGGACGGTATATGATGACGAATTTAACCATACCCTTAATCAACAGTCCCCGTCAGATGTCACGCTGCCGTTACGCAACTGAAAGGCTAGGCCTATATTGAATTCTTATTATTTTTGTTATGTATTAATTTTGACTATTTATACTTTTATATATATGCTATTCTGTATAAATAAAATTAAAATTTATTCTAATTTCATTTATATAAATACGTCCTCTAGAATGCTAAAATTTTATTAATATAAAGAAATATCTTTTCTATCGAGTAATTGGACTTTATCACTGACCACATAAGTTAAAAAAATAAATATTTTTTCAACCCAAAAAATATACATTTTTCCATATATTAAAAAAAATTTACTAATATATTCCTTCTTTAATAAATTCACATGAAATGAAAAAGGTATGGATGGAATATGCAATTACCTCTTCTATTCTGAATTTGTAATGTCATATACACTTTTAATTTGGGCAAACTAGAATAGTTCCACACTCAACTTGAGCACTTAAAAGAGCAAAATTCAATGCTTTTTTTGAATGAAGAAAAGTGCGAAAACAAATTAAAGGGAACATAAATCAATATTACAGCCATGAACCATTTCATATAAAAAAAAATAATAACAATAAGGGTTACTATGGAGAATGTTTCTTCTATCCTGGGCTATTGCGCAATTTTAAAAGATAACCATGGAGGTCACGCTGTTCTACAACAGAAAAAGCACATACAATCCATGCTACAGCTTTCCTGGCAGCGAGTTCCTTCTTCCTTAGAAATGCTTGGACACAAATGCAACCAACGATATTATTATTATTATTATTATTATTATTATCTAAAAAGGCTACAAAATAATGCCATGATTTCATTTGCTAAATTCTGGCCAAAAAAGAATAAATTGATACAAGGCCATTTTGGAGTTCAAGCACATTAGCATGCAGTGGTGTAACAAAACAGACTATCCTTCTTCCAAGACGGATAAATACATACATACGACGAGGGCATTCCTTCAATAAATTAACAAGAGCTTAACGCCAAAAATTGTGCAGGCCCCTTCGACCTATCTTTCATCACTCAAGTACAAGACACTCTTTACATTCTCAATTCTTAAAGGAAGAAGGCATCTAAGAATAATAATAATAATGGAAACCATCAAAAGAGCGACGGAAGGAGAAAATTGATATATAATGGGTAGCCTTTTATTTTCCATTTTCTCTCGTATATCATTAAGCCACAAAAAACAAGAAGATCATGAGGAATACAATCAATACAAAGAATATCTTGATCATCAGCCATCGGTTGGATGAAATACTGTTAAGATACCTGACCAGTTGGTTCTGTGCACCTTCTACATTTGCTAGTGTGTCATCCATGTTCTCATCAATCCTGCAAACCATTGCATTGTTCTAGGTGAGCTGTGAACTATTGCTCAATCTAATAAATTGATGAAAACAGACTAAATCTACTTATTATTTTTCCATCTAGTTGATAGTTGTTAACTACTGCATTTTCATTTTGTTTCCTTATTCATCAATTGGTGGATTTGACTTCTCCCAAGCAGATACTTTCCACTCAAAGAATTTCATTTGAAGGGGAAAAATTGCAACTAAACATGTAGCAGCCATCATGCTACCCTCTTTCAGTACAAGAACTGTTTTCTACTCAATTAGACAAAAGCCCAAAACATTACTACTACCATTAAGAGGAGCACAATATGTAAAAATTCAAACATTAAAAAAAAAATCAATCACAATAATATGCTTGTTTTGATAAGAACATCATCACGAAAGAACAAACCTGATCGCAAGCTCTCCTTGCTGTGAAACCATGGTTGCTAGTTGTGTGAAGATATTGCTCAATTCATGAATTGTTGACTCAACATTGTGCAGAGCCTCAGCTCTACTCTGCATGTAACTGTCTTGCAGTGGAACCATCTGCTGTTGCTGTTGACGCTGCTGTAAGAGTGGCTGTGATTCACCATCTGCCTGTTTGCTGGAGAGGGAAGACAAATTTAGAGAGAAAAATAAAGGTATGTCACTCATGACCAGAAGAAAAACCCATTTCAGACAATCAATTGCAACATTTTTGTCGTAGGGACTCATCCACAGGCATTCCATTCAATAATATCAGAGAGAAAATGTCTCAAAAATAGAACAAACAAAAGGTCAAAACCATGAACTCTTAAAAACTCAGCTGTTTTGTTACATATACCTTGGAAATAACTGAGATGAAGATGCAGAACCATTGGCCCATGGAGGAGGTGCTGGTGATGCATTGGCAGCAGGTCGGGAAGCTAGTGGACGCTGTCGGACAAAAGGATTTGTAGAATCTTTCGAAGCAGTTGAAGAAAACAATTGCCTTCTGTTCTCATGAACCTTTAGATTCTGCACATATATACAGAGAATCCCTTTTTTTAAAAAAAAAGAATAGCACACTAACAACAATATTGTCAAACTTCTTAGATATAGGCTGTGTTGAACAGAAACTTTTAATGTACCTCTGTCCGCATTGTAAGGACTTCTTTGAACTCCTTTGTGGCGCTCATCAGACGGTTCTTCAGGTTATCAACAACAGTAGTTGAATGAGTTGTGGTGTCACTGGAGATGTTTCCACTTTCATTCTGGGAATTGCAAAGCAGTTGAAGGTCAACTACAGCTGCATTGAGTGCGGTAATATCTTGCTTTATAACTGCTGTAAGCTCTTGGATCTCCATAGTTGGATCGTCAAATACTGATGTTCTCTTTGCCACTGATTAAAAAGTTATACATGAACAAATTTAACAATATCATCTTTTTGGGGTAACCACAGTAACAATAGTAATAAAAACATGCAGTCCCACAATGCCCAATGGCATTTTTTTTCAATGCTTTTCCCAGAATCCCTCTATTTGCTCTCTATGATTTGATCGATACAGACATCCACAAACCAATTCAGGAATCGAACATTAATCTAAAATGAAAGTTAGAAAATACACGAACAGGGAGGGAGGGAGGGAGGGAAGAGAAGGAGGGTGGGGGAGGGAGGGGGAGAGAGAGAGAGAGAGAGAGAGGTATGATGCTCATAATATGAAATTAAGGTTTCAATGCAGGCAATACAGAAAAGGTTCCATATGAAGCAGATGCGAGCAAATCTCTAGGATAATAAGGGAACAAATTATCAAGGATCCTCATATATTTACATTAATCCCCATTACAGGTACACTTCAATAAGACCCTAGTCTGAATTAATTCAGATAGGTCTTTTTTAATGTGATGTAATTAAAACCCTCACACTATTAGCTTTTCCAGAAGCAGAATAATGCTATTAATTAAAATAAAAATCAACTATCCTTTATTATTAATAACAACTAGACATGTTATTAGAGACAATATAACTTCAATTTCTAATCAAGAAATGAAACTTTGACATTCACTCCATGAATTAGTCAAAAACAATGTCCCCAGAATTATAGTTAGTGATCTTTCCAGAATTTTCTTCAGATAAAATGCAAGGACAAAAAACTAAGCGAAAAGCACTAGTTGCAAAACAAACAGTGAATAAAAAAACTGTTAAGCTCATGTAGCCCCAGCTGCAATCAATATCAGATCCAAGCACAAAATAAGCACATTGTGAATTCACCCCCATTTTGGCATTAGTCTACCTCTCCTCTTCCATTATCGAATCAATTAAAGGCCTAGAAATTATTCGAAGTATAATCTGAAATTGAAATGACCTAAAACATAATGTCAACCAATTTCTTAACAAAGTACAATTGCAGATAGCAACTAATTGTTAATAGTTAAACACAGCTTAATCAGAATTCCTACAAAACCATTTCACTTCAAAACTAGCTCCAAAACACAATTTTTCCAATTCTAGATCAGTATCAATACCTATAAGCTGTTTACTTCCAAAACAAAACCATGAATTTACCCGAATAACACCCAGAGACGTTTTATGCTCATCAATTCACCAATAAACTTCATCACTGTCACACCATAAATCCTCGAATTAAGCTATAAATTCCTCTAATAAAACATACTTACGTCCTAAGTAATAGAAGCAAATAACGGAACAAAAAGAAACTTACATTTAGCGAGCTTTGATAGCTTCTGAGAAGTCTGATGAATACCGAATCCAATCTTGGACGCACGTTTACTAAACTCGGATTGAATCGCCACCGCAGATCGCGTTGCGTCAGGCTTCGAGATGCTGCTGCTGCTACTAGTACTCGATGATGGTGCATTGTTCGCCGAAGAAAACGACTTCTTTAGCCTCTCCGCTACGCTCAAAAACTCTTGCGTCCGATCTCTATACGACGATTTCCCCGGCACGACCGACATTTTTAATCAAATTTTATTTTCTTAATTAAATTTAAAAAAGAAACAATTGATGTGATTTTAATCAAGAAAACACAGAGGACATCAAAGAGAGATCTCTGCAAACCCTAAATTAAGAACTGGTGGTCTGGTGCGCGCTCTGTGTTCGGGTGATTGAGAAACGCTGTCGTTTCAAAAGGTCGGAATCGTAATTAGAGGATTGAAGGAGGGGCAGTATTGGGGAAGATTGAAGAATTTGGGGGTGAAATTTCGGAAAAAAGAAGAAAATTAGAGCAGAGCAGAGCAGATCAGATCTGGATCTCATAAAATTGTTTGATGCGCTCTTCCTCTCTTCTTTTATCCAAAACGCACCGTTTTATCGCTTTGGTCGTGGCCAGTCGGCCTCTTGCGCGAAAACTAATGCGCGCCGTTTTGGTCTTTTTGGATGGTGGTGATGTAAAGCTAAATAAATGCTTATATATGTGAAATACCATTATCTTTGCTATCACTATTTTCTTTTTTGTTTTTTTTTTACGCAACACTATTTTTTTTTGTTAATTTAAAATATTTTACGTAAAAATAATTAAAATAATTTTAGATATATAATTGTAAAAATTACAAAAGTTAATTTCATAAAAAAGGATTTTTTTTTATAAAGAACAACTTAACTAAAATATATCAGATTATAATGAAAAATACTAATTATTATTTTTACAAAAAAAATGTTTCTTTATAAAAAATTAACATTCTTCCTACATTTTTCTACATTTTTTGTGAATTTAAGTAAATTTTATCAACAAAGTACATTACTTTGTTTTTAAACAGAGTAATTATAAAATTTCATATATATTATTAAATTTCAATTTCAGAATATTGATTAATATACAGACCATAAAACAAGAATATTATTGATTGGAAATTCTATTTTTAATTGATATTTTAATCATCATTACCAAAAAAAATTTAAAATAAAATAAGAATTATTTTTCTCTTATCCGAATAAGCCAAAAACATTGAAAAATTATTATTATTACTATTAGTATTATTTTAATATACAGACCTTCTTATTATAATTCTATTTAATTTTTTAATTTGTTTATCTCTTAGCTTCATCGCTTTTTTTTTCCCCATACTAAGAATATGCAGTTCAGTATCATAGTAGTATTTGTATAGAGTAATGGTCCTAGTCAAGAAAACACTGAGAATAATAGGAGGAGACGAGCATACAAGGAATAAGCAGGCACAAAAATTTCTTACATGAAAATGCAAAATTTTGGACAATATAATAGAGGCTACAATCCAATTCATTAGCATTACAGCAATACCAAGAACAAGAACAAGAAACACCCCACTACAATCCTTACTAGTACTTCAAGAACTCTTCCATGGATTGCCAATGAATGGCCATAAGCAACAATCATAACAGGAAACTCACAGTCCTCATCAGAAGGGTCTTTGTCTGTAATTATGCCAAGACCAGAGAAGTCACAGTCCCAGTCTTTCTGATTATTTACCTGATAATACATGTTAAAAGCATACGAAGCATTCCCTTCAACACTGAGATGATTACAGGAAGACCCATAACCTAAAGCAGTACAATCTGATTGGCTGCAGGCATAGTTGATGCTATCTGGCAATTCTTCCAGATCTCTTGCATCAGGGTCTAGAACACACCACCTTCTGAGCATATATTTCACTCCTTCAACTGCAATTAGACCCTTGTCTTCTTTCAATCCTGATAAATCCAGTTCATATTTTGGCTTACCATCATATTCAAATATCCCCCAGTGTCTTTCAAAGCTTCCTGGAGCAATGCTTTTGGTGTTTTCATCCATGAGGCTGAACAGATAAACGTCAATCTTACCCTTTCTTGCTGGTGTCCCCTTTCCACTCAAAACATGTTGGATTAGGCCTTGGTTGAATTTCTTAGCATTTCGGAGATTGGCATGTTTGTCACCATCTGTTGGCCAGCCAACTTCACCAACTATTATCTTCATATCAGGATAGCCTGCCTTGTCAAATGCCCAAATGAGAGTGTCAAAGTTTGCATCAAACACATTGTTGTAGACCAAGTCTCCATCTTTGATTGGCTTGTTTGTACCTTCAAAGAAAGCAAAGTCTAACGGGAAGTAGTCATTGCCATAGAGACTCAAGAAAGGGTAGATATTTACAGTGAAAGGTGCATCATTTAAATGGAGAAACTGAATTATTTCGATTGTGGGATCTCGAAGTTCGGGTCGAAAGTCTCCAGCAGATGGGACTGGGTTTGAATCCGGAGAATAGTAGATATCAGCATTGAAGGGTACTGTGACTTTAACCTGGGAGCTAATTTTAGCACGGTTGAGGGCTTGCTGGATATTCCTGAGCGCTGGTAATGTCACTTGAATATACGAGCCATTATAAGATTGGAGGAAGGGTTCATTGCCTACAGCAATATACCTGCGAGACCAATGTGCCAAGGCCAATTAATTTATAACCTGTTCAAGAATCTGCTTATTTTAGCACTACGAGGATTGGTCGGTTAGCTATGTTTGCTACCATAACACTCAAACTTAAGCAGATTTGGCTGGGGAAAAGACAAATTATAATTGACTGATGCCAAAACATCAGGCAGATTTTGGTCGTATACACTTTTCAACAGTTCAAATTCAACATCAGTAATATTCCAGCAAATGGAGTGAGAGTCCGCACAACCCAAAAGAAAGTAGTACTTCCATAATAGAATCAATGGAAGCAAACTCACCCACTCTGGCACAGGAGAGAGAGCAGGAAAATGACATCCAAGCAGAAAAATGATTCTCAGAACACACGAAAGTAAAAAAAAGTCATGGAGGATAATCAGGGGACTAAACAGGAAGACCCGCAACAAGAATCATAATTAAATCATGGGTAGATAAGCACAAAATTTCAAGAAAGCAAAACCTGACAGATAAAAATTATAATAGAACACCATTTGAGAATAAGTAAAAAAAAATGTTACTCAACTTGATGTTGACTTCATACAACCAACTAGTCACGTTGGAATCAACCCAAGAAGCAGCGGCATCAGGATCAGCACTCATCTGGTGCAACATGTAATTGGGTATAGCCAACATCACCTCAATATCAGTTCCAATTAAAGCTGCCATGATTCTTTCATCAGCATCAAACAATTTCAACTTTCGAAACCCATTTTCTTGCAGCATGTGCACAACCTTTTCTGGGCTGAGTAGGTGAGTAGTCATGGTTCCCCAGTTCACCCCAACATCAGTTACTCTAGCTTCTGTACTCACACTCACAGCAAGAACAAACAACACCACTAAAAAGCAGGTACTATATGCTTCTTGTTTCGACATTTCTATTAAATTCTTGAAGAATCTTTAGTTGGTTTATAGGCATATATGAATCTTTCTTGAATTTGATCAAGAATCAAGAATCTATGCAAAGATAAAAGAAAAGAACCAAAAAGAGAGGGAAGGGGGTGATCTTGGTGGTTTACTGCTGAATTTATAATGTGCGAGAAGTGAGTGCTCCCTCTCGTTCTCTACACTTTCGGAGTGCTCCCTCTCGTTCTCTACACTTTCGCTGATTGGCTATTAGGATGCTTCAAGAGCAAGGTGGTTTCTTGAGCAAGGAAAAAAAAATTCAAAATGAAAAGGGGCTTTTTCTATTATTTTTATTGGTTCAAAAAACAATGGAAGATGCGTTTCTTAGTTCGGTTATTTAGTTATGGGTGGATGACAGCCACAATGCCAACAAGTGCCTCAATGTTGTTAAGCCAATTCTGCTATAACACTTTTCAATTTTATTGTTTAATCCTTTACTACGCTCACTCAGAGCTAAAAATTGTATTTTCTCATGCCAACATAAGCTTTTAGCTGTCATTCTTCTGTTTCATTGATGCACAACATAAAATGTAAATGTTATGATCTCCAATGCACATCCATTAATATAACAACATTTTAGAAATAGAATTTGTGTGCTTATTTAGTCAGTAGACTTGAATGCATTAGTATTTGGAGAGAAGTGATCATTAGACCAATTCTTCACTTGCGAAAATATATTTAAAGTAAATAAAAGTTATATTAAATCAATTAATGGATTGGAGAAAGAAAAAGATTGAATAAACCGATTGATTGCAGTGCCCTTTTTGAGGGCAACACTCCTGGCTAGAAGTATGGTGTTCCCATTACAAAATGAGAAAAGACACAGGTAGGAGAGAAATTTCCAAGTAGGAGGATCAAAGTTAAGTCTGAAAGTTGAAAGGCCATTGACTGCTAACTTTTCGTTTGTAGAAAAAGAATCTTATAAATGCCAACTTTCCAGCTTAAATCAACGTGTTTCGCCCTCATCTGATCTTTTGCTCTCTTTTATTTTTGTTGCTCTTTTAGTGAGTGCAAGTTGTATTTTTCTTCAAGAAAAGCGAATTGCTTAATTAAGAACAATTAACATGGCGCACCCTGATCCTGAAGTGAACTGGATTTCCATTCAAAGGAAATGCTAACTTAACACATGACATTTCCTGCTTTCCAAAGTTTTGAAATGAAATATTGCCATGTAAGACAAAGGAATTTGAGAGCCTGCTCCTTTCCAACAGTATATGCTATCCAATGATCAATAACGTTATTGGAGATCTGATTCTTGCCATAGCTTGACTTGTGCCTTGACTACAAAAGCAGGGTGAAGTCTATCGCAGTGTGAAAAAAAAACAAAGAAAAAAGCGATGATTTAACAGAAAGTTCCAGTAAGCAACTGTTTTTTAAAGGGCAAAAAAGCATTGTGGCTTACGAAATTAACAGAAAATTGCTCCGTTACGAGAAGTTAATATGCATCGTTTCAATGACTAAGCACAAAATTGAACATCTTCTATCAGATTTGCTAGACATGTTCATTTTTCACTCCCAGTTTGTCTCTGACACTAAGCTTTTCTTTTATGCTTCTGTTTAACTATAGAATAAAAGGAACTAAGTTCATCCTAATCCTAAATAGATGGGTTGTGAAAATCTGGCCTAGAAACAAATCATTCAGTAAGTAGTTATAAATCTCCATTAGCAGAATGAACATTGGCAGCAGCATCTTTCAAACATCCTTCTGGTAGCCTGAAGCTTAAACAAAACATTGCCTGCATGGAAAAAAAAAAATCTCTGAATAAAAATATCGATGAAACAAAAACTGCTGTCATAAGCGAGCTAATAATTTCAATAGCAGCCTGTACCTTATTTGGAGCAACATCCCTGACCCTATGAAATATTGGGTCTTCAATAGAAGCACCTATGGTAGACTCTGCCTCCTGCAACAAAAGTTGTTTGTAAATGACATAATTTAAATAACAAAAAAAAAAAAGATATATGAGATATTAAGAGAAACAGCATTTGCCATAAACCAGTGGTTAAAATAAGCTCAAAGTGGATGCACCTGATAAAAAAAATCAAAGAACAAGAAAGAGAAATAACAAATTTACCGAGATGATAGATTCTCTGGTTTCAGTTGCCCGCATGAAGCAATAGCAGTGGATCCAGGGAAGAGGTCCCTTCCAATCTTTCCTTTGAATAATGCCCCTAAATGAATCTGAGAGAGGGATTACAGCTAAATAGTCTCAGCAACAGAACAGAATGAAACAAAGGTGGTAAACTGCCCTATAAAACAACTATGAACCAAATTGTAAACAAAGAAACAGTTGAAAGAACAGGAAAGAAGAGGATAAATTCTCAGCCTAAGAACCAAAAGATGCAACAAAAGACAAAGATCAACAAAAGGTCCCCCATAATGAATGAAACAAGTGCTGACAGTATTAACAATGAAAGGATAAAAGCATTTTGAAGCTGAGCTTAAAAATGGAGAAAAATCATAAAATGAAAATTTATATTGTGGAATGAAAAGAGACAACTGGGGGAGAAGAAATGGGCAAACAGGGGGGAGGGGGGGGTTTGCAAATGATGTTAATGGTGACATAAAAAGTATCCACAAAGCAAGAGGCAGATTTGGCTCAGAAATATTGATCATACCTAGAAATTGTAAAGAAGAAGCCGGAAGGTTCATTATCACATGATCAACATGCTCCCAAGGCTTAGTATTTGGCAATTCAGAGGCTCTCATTCTCTTATTTGCACTTCCTTTTCTTCTAGAGGTGGATGATATAGCAGAACCATAGGCGTTTCGATTTTCTGTTCGTTAAATGATAAAGTTAGATATTCCAACAAATGTGACAAAATCATTGTTTATGCATCCAACTCCATTCAAGATGCTGAAATTTTTCAGGTGACAAATCCCTTATTTTGGTGAATATCATACCTTCCTGGCAGCAATTTGAAGGCCTTTTAGCTGCGGCTACAGATGCATCTGCCTTCCTACGTTGATCTTGTGCCAACTTATGCTCACTTGGGACGTTATCAGGTACTTCCTTCACCACAACTGCATGAGGATAGGCGTTTAATAAAATACTACAAACTAATAGACAGATAGTGAATTAATACTCAAATTACCTGCAACTTCCATTTCCTCATTGGCCAGTATCCTGTGATTCTCACATGCATTAAGAGCATCAGATTCTATATCATTTTCAGAAGATGGTACTGCCATCAGATGGGAAACAAATTTTCTAGCATCCATGTTGTATGCAAAAATGAGATCATCAACCTTATTAAGTCTTGCATTAATCTTCAAATATTGAAAGCTATCTGGATTTAAATCATTTGCATAGACAACACATCCTTTCTGTGCTGCTGGAATTGCAAAAGGACCAATGCCGGCAAACATGTCACAAATTGTATCCCCAGGTTGAAATTGGGAAACCAGCCTTATATGTTCATGTTCCAACCTTGAATTCCAGTAAACTAAGCCATAGTCAAGCTTAAATGTTGCCCCATATTGCTTTACTTCTGTGACCATATTACTTTCTCCAACCAGAACTTCAAACTTTGGCACTCGAAACTCATTTGTAATTGTTCCGACTTTATTAACAACAGTTTTGATCCTGGGATAATTTTTCTGTCAAAACAAATAAAAAAAAATTTATCCAAAAAGAAATTATCACATTATCAGCTAAAGTCCAGGACATCAAAACAGTGAAGTGATAGAGCATATGAAATCTAAATGAGATACTTGAAGGACAAATATCAATACATGATTATTCAGGAAAAGGCAAAATGAAACAAGGCAAGCAACTCTTATTTAATAGACATTTAAACAGTATTGATGATGAAGGCCAGCGTGAAAGAAAACTTACATCATGAATAACCTTGGCAATGACATCCTTGTATGGAAGTAGTTCATCATGTATATTCAGATGGGCAATGTGACCTGCATCCACAGGAAGAACTAATTATTCACTGATCAATGTTGAGTTTCTCAGTTTGTAAACTGCATTCTATCATGTGAAATGTACATGCTGTGAGTATTCACCAAACTAACATAGCAATCAACAATCATTAGAAATTGCAAGACTCTTTTGCTAATATTAGCCGAGAAGAAAAGTGAAGGTGCATGAAAAACTAATATGAACATAACATAAATTGGATACTTAACTATTGTCTCAAAAGACGAAGGGATCTCCACTCCAGGAGGCAGGATCTGCTTCAATATATGATCTGCAAGCAAAGATAATGAGCAGTCAGATAGTTAAAATCCATTTGTCAATATAGGAATTTAAGTCAGGTATCCATTAGCAAAGGATTAACAAATATCTTATTGGAAAATAAATTTTCATGTCTTATTCCAATTATCTTCATGTATTGATAATGAATTGCAAACTGACACAAAGACTAAGAAGCCGATATGGAAGATGCATGAAAATTAGAGCATGTTAATGATGCATGACATAATCATCACAGTTTAAAGTTTCAACAATTAAAAGCAACTCCAACAATCAAACAACAAAGACACAAGGAGAAATCACACACAAAGCGAATGTGTACATGTGAGTGTATCATTAAATAAACACTGATTGATAGTTTCACATTTGAGTAAACAGTACTTGTACAAATAAAGGGTTTTCAGCAACAACTTTTATACACCCGCAAGACACATTAGAAGGACACAGCCAACTAACCTGCACCCCAGTAAGAATACCCAAGTGTCATGGAATAAGGAGCAATTTCAATCTTGCATAATTTCTTCAATTCATCAAGTTTCTCAGCTGGAATATCACTCAAATCTGTTCCACATCAAACAGCTTACAATTAAACGCAGAACGCATACTCACTATACTACTTTTTTAGATAATTTCATTAATCAGAATGGAGAAAAAAAATCTTTAACCACATTTAACAAACATCAATTCATCGAAAATTTCTTACCAGGATCTTGAACAGCTTCAGATAATATAACATAACGACTCTTATCAGAATCAGGGTCTTCAGTAATGGGTTTAACGCGAGGCTTATCAAGCAAATATCTAAAAAAAAAAAGTGAAATTAAAACATTAAGTTTTACATAATTTAGCAAGCTTTAAGCCTTAAAAATTTGGGAATTAGGTTTCAATTAAGGTAAAAAGCGTACCCATTTAGCAAGCGAGTTGCAGTCTTGCAGAGTTCACGAGGGATTCTTAATGCCCATAACTTCAATTTCACATCAAATTTACTCTCGTCCAACATTGAATCCAATATAGCGTTGCAGAAAGACAATTGAATTTAATTTGGAATATTGGACCCTTTTTTAGCTGCAATGTGAACTGAAAAACCATGGATAAACACTAGAGTTAATGCGGTTTTGAAGGATGAAGTCAGGAATAAAACGACGCCGTTTGTTATTATTATTAATTTTTTTTTTTGGTAGCAAACAATAAGAGAGTAATATGTTATTGTAATGTCCGATAATCTCAAATAATTTTTAGAAATATATCCATTTCCAATTTTATATTTTAATTTGATAAAAGTTATTAAAAAGGGAAAAGGTTCATTTAGACTTTTAACGTTTGAACCAAGGTTTAAGTAGGGGTGTGCACGGTCCGGGTCAGTCTGGAGATTTCAAATTCTCCGGACCTGTCCCAAAATGTCGGAGATTTAAAAATTAAGGCTCTGGAATTGCTCCAAATTTTCGGTTCGGTTCGGTTCGGTTTGGAGATTAAAATTTTCGGTTCAATTCGGTTCGGAGATCGGTTATTCTCCAAATTAAAATTTTCGGGTAAAATTGGTTCGGAGATCGGTTCTTCTCCAATTTAAAAATATATATAAATATAAAATTCAAATTAAACTACGAACCATTTTATAATTTTATTATAAAATTAAATAATTTTTTATAGTTTTATTTACCATTATTTTTTACTCTCAAAATTTTATTAAAAATTTTATAATACACTCTAATATACCATACAATTACTATATTTTTATGAAAATTTTATATAAATAATA
>CATIWK010285191.1:0-13819 GCA_949634005.1 Mallotus japonicus
ATTATTACAGACTCTCATGCATGCTCAACTTTCAATCTTTAATGCTTTCCATTTTTGCCTTTTTTCTTTAACAAAAAAAGAAAATTCTAATTTGTCACTTTCATTTTCTAGTTTGTCTGGCGTTGATGACCTGGTCCTGAGTTGTTTATCGTGCATCAAAATCACTACGTATAATACATTCGTTAGTTTTCTGAATTTATCATATTTTACTGGTTTGCTCTTTTATCATATAAATTAATCATTTAAACACCTTAATTTGTTAAAAATATGATTTATTAATCTTTTAACACTATTTAAAGTATCTGAATGATATTTTAATAACTTAAACTGAAACTATATAGACACGTAAATTAATTGAAAAATATTTAAAAATTAATTTTCCAACAAGTTAAGTCGTTAAAATAGTTAATTTGTAAGACAAAAAATAAATTGATGAACGTGTCAAATTTAAAAGTCTAAATTTGCAAAATGTAGAAAACTTTTCTTTCTAAATAGTGGAAACTCAAAATTTTAATTATGATTCATGAAATGGTACTGTAATCAAATTTAGTTTTTGAATTTTATTTTTCTTTAATATGGATAAACTTCGAGTCATAAAGTCGTTAATTGTATGTTTAAATTGATTGAAAGTATATATGGTTTCAATTTTTTACACTCATATATATAATTTCAAATTTGTATATATTAAAATAGTATTTGTACTATTATTTTCATTCCCAACTAGATACCGAGACTAACACTACCCTGATAGAAGTATGTCTAACCATAGGGGAGAAAATCTCATCATAATCAATCCCCTTCTGCTGTGAGTACCCTTTTGCCACTAACCGAGCCTTGAACTTTTCCCCTTCTTTTTCTGATACTACTGGCTTCTTCTTGTAGACCCATTTGCACCCTATAGCCTTCTTCCCTTCAGGTATTTGAGCAAGCTCCCATGTCTGATTTTTATGTAAAGATTTCATCTCCTCAACCATAGCACCCATCCATCTATCTTTCTCCTCATTAAGCATAGCTTCTTGAAAAGTTGATGAATCTTCATTGCTAACAAGGAGAGCAAAGGAAGCCAAATCTTCATACCCAAATCTGCTTGGAGGCTTTATGGTACGTCTCTCTCTGTCTCTGACTAGACTGTAGTGTTGTTCTTCACCTGAAGTGGAGCTTGAAGGTTTTGAACTAGAACTTTCAGCCCTTTCATTGTCTAGGACTTGAGGTTCTAAATTCACTTGCACTACCTTTGAACTGAAATTGTTTTCATCACCTGCTGGCACATGACTTTTATCTTTCTGCTGCAACATGAACTGCTTATCAAACACTGCATCCCTGCTGATCACCATCTTCTTTGCAACTGGATCCCAAAACTTGTACCCCTTTACACCTTTCACATAGCCTTTGCACTTCTTGGACTTTGGATTAAGTTTGGACCTCTCATCACTGGATATGTGCACATAAGCAGGACAACTAAAAATCTTTAAATTACGAAGATCAATTGGTTTACCTGTCCATACCTCTTCTGCAACCTTTCCACCCAACAATGCCCGTGGTGATCTGTTTATGAGGTAGCATGCCATACTCACAGCTTCTGCCCAAAAACTCTTAGAAAGCCCTGCATTCAGTCTCAAGCATCTTGCCCTTTCAGTAATGGATCTGTTCATCCTCTCTGCCACACCATTTTGCTGTGGTGTCTTCCTAACTGAAACATTCCTCTAAATACCATGCTCCTCACAGAATTTTTGAAACTATGAATCTGTGTATTTTGTCCCATTGTCTGATCTCAGATATTTGATCTTTCTCCCTGTCTAGTTTTCCACCTCTGCTTTCCAATGCTTGAACTTAGCAAAGACCTCAGAGTTCTGTTTCAAACAATACACCCAGACTTTCCTAGAAAAATCGTCAGTAAAAGTAATAAAATTTTGAGATCCACCCAATGACTGTTCTCCAGTAGGCCCCCACATATTAGAATGCACATAATCAAGAATTCCCCTAGTTGTATGCTGACCAGTCATAAACCTGACTCTAGATTGTTTCCCAAGTATACAAAACTCACAGAATTCTAATTTGCAACTTTTAACAACCTTTAACAGATTTCTTTTATGCAATTCTATCATCCCACGCTCACTAAGATGACCTAGACGCATGTGCCATAATTTTGTACAATCATCATGATCAGCCTTAATTGCTGCAACTCCACCTACAACAGTATTCCCTAGCAATTTATAAATATTTCCCATGGTTCGTTTCCCTTTCACCACAATCAATACACCTTTAATTACTCTAAGGATTTCCCTATCATCATCAGATCTATAATTAAAACCATTAGCATGTAATGTGCCTAGGGAAATTAGATTCTTTCTCATATCTGGTATATGCCTAATATCATTTAATGTCCTAACAACACCATCATGCAGCTGAATTTTAATGGTGCCTATACCAGTAATAGCATAAGGTTTATCATCACCTAAATGAACAGTGCCAAAAGAACCTGACCTGTATAAGATGAACCACTCCTTATTAGGTGTCATGTGATAAGATGTTGTTGTATCAAGAAACCATGCATCCACATACTGATTTGTTGAAACAACCAACATATCTCCATCATTGAAGTCTGAATCATCATTCTGAACCACATTTGCAGATTTTGACGAGTCTTCGCTCTTCTTGTCGTCATTTTGCCCTCTTAGTCTTGGACAGTCTTTCTTCTTATGCCCATAATCCTTGCACTTATAACACTACACTATTTTTTTAGGTCTGGATTTCGACCTAGACTTTTCCCTTGCAGTACCTTCTCTACCTTGTCTCCTACCACATTCTAAATTTCCCCTTACAACCAAGCCTTCACCATGAGATTCCTCACTTGCATTCTGTTTCCGTCGGTTAAGAGCCAACAATGCTGCAGTAATCTCCTCCAAGCTAATGGATTATTTTCCATTTGTAACGGTAGTCACCAAGTGTTCATAGGATGGCAGTAAAGAACACAACAATATAATTGTTTTATCCTCATCCTCAATCTTCACATCAACCTTAACCAAGTCTGTGATTATTTGATTGAAAACATTGACATGTTGTGCCAAATTCGAACCCTCCTACATCTTTAGCCCATACAACCTTTGCTTAAGATACAGCTTGTTCGTGAGCGATTTGGATATATACCGACTCTCCAATTTCTGCCATACCTCTCCCGGAGATTTGATGTCCATGACTTGGTACATAATCTCATCTGTCAGGCATAGTCGTATCGTTCTCGTAGCCCGCTACTGTAACTCCTCCCAATCAAGATCGTCCATGCCTTCTGGTTTCTTAGCCCCCAGCGCCTTCAAAATTCCTTGTTGCGCCAACAAATCCTTTACTCGTGTCTGCCATTAAATTTACCAATTCCATTAAATTTACCTACTTCGAATTTTACTCTTGAATTGAGAGCCATCGCAACTGCTTTGATACCAGTTGTTGTGAAATAACACAGCAATATACAAGAATAAAAAGAAAATAGAGAAGAAAAGAAAAAACACAGAGATTTAACGAGGTTCGGCAATGTGCCTACGTCCTCGGAAGCGAGTGGTTAGAGTTTTCTTATTATTCAGAACAACCTCCTAGGGTTACAAATACATGTTCTATTTATAATAGAGTAGGTATGGTACATATTACAAAATCACCCTTGTACCATATCACACCCCCAACCCATCTAACCATAACCCATCTAACCGCTACTATATATGAGCCATACACAACAGCTACCCTAGTCATCGTCACTATCGTTGCACTCCATTTTTCAGTGCCCTTTTATTTTATGTTGTGGGTAAAATATAGCCTATTGGTCACTCATCTACTGGACTCAACAGCTATGGTTAGTTTATGGAAAGGAAAGAACAACTAAGTTTGGGTATGATTCGTTCTCCAACTTGAATCAGCTATGGTAGGTTGTTTGAGGTGCTTATGGTTTTACAGTCTCCAATAAATTAGGCTTTCTTCCTCTTCTAAGATCAGAAACCTATATGTTGGGCTTATTTATTTTGACCTTGTATGGACTTATCTATTTGAATTTATCTTGTAGGCCTCCATCTTGGAAATGTTATTGTAATTCCTATTTATCTTAATGGAAAATATTTAATTGTTAAAAAAATGGTATTTATACTATCTAATTTATATCAATAAAAAATTTATAATAAGTGATTATGTGATGTTACAATAGAAATGGTTATTTTTTTTAAACTAAAGATAGATTTCATTAGAAAATAAAAGGAAATATACACTCTAGCATATAGGCTGGGTTCAAATAATTACAAGCAGTCTTCTCTTACCAATGTATGGACAGCCTATATATTTAAAACCTATTATAAGCTAATTTTCTAAGCCACAACAAACTAAATGGGCTTGCCCCGTTATTACATTTGCTTTCATAATACAGGTGATAACATAAAAGTTCAAAATATGAGAAAAAAACCAAATACAACGTCTAATTATAGGCTCATGGATTAATCCATGGTTTAGCCTAACTTAGCACCTAAATCAAGAACTCAATTAGAACAATAAGTGCATAAAATAACATAAATTATGCAATATGTTCGTAAGCACAATGGCAGCACCTCATCAACGAGGCATCGCCTTAACATATTAAGGTGACATATGGTTCGTTTTAGCATGCTAAGGCAATACCTCATTGATAAGGCATCACCTTAACACCCTAGACTTTGGGTAGAACAATAAAATAATTGTAGTAAACTACTCTTTCCCAAAGATCAAAAAATGTTATGGACAATATTTTATTGAATTTATCTATAAATATACATCCACCCAATCATGCAAGCAATGTTATACTATTTATTCTAAAATCATGCCATGAATAGTTTAAAATAATAGTAAAAACATAAAAGAAGAAAAGAAAAGAAAAAAAATATAAGAAGGATCCTGCTTGTTTAACACAATTATTGGCTCCCTGTCTTGGCCCTTATAATTGTTTCAAAACGATAGCAATGAGTTCTAGAGAGCGTAAAGCCATGATTCTCTCCCTCTATCAAGTTAAGACCTCTACTGGTCGTTCCTCTTGCTTACTAGTTTTATCTTCTTTGGTTGTTTCAGCTCTCCCTTTTCTCTTTATTCCCTCTTTTTTCAAACCTTCCCTTTGAATTCACTCCATATTTTTCAGCTCTTTCTCTTTTTTTTTTTTGACTCTTTTTCGCAACCTTTTTTTTTTTGCCATTGTTGTTGTTGTGTTTATTATTCCCGTTGTTGTTTCCCTCTTTTTTCCTTTGTGATTTTTTTTTAATTCTCTATTTTACCCATCAACACCACAAACCACTTAGGGGTGAGCAGAATTAATTGAAAATCAAATTCGGTTTAATATATGAAATAATTCTATTAAGTTTAAATCAAATTGAACTAAAAATATATTTAGTTTGATTCGGTTATAATTATGCAAAAAGTTATTAAATTGAACCAAATCGAGAACTTAAAATAGTGTCATTTTGAAGTTTTTGTCTTAGGGTAACATAACCTAATTCTTCATATTTTCTTCTCATACTGTTTTGACTTGTTGTTGATTCAATTTTTAGCAAGAATTAAATCATGGTGTATTAGAAATCTTTGTGAGTTGGTCTTCGTTTCCCTTCAACGCCATTTGTGGTTATTTTTTTTATACATATGGAGTCTATATAAGCCAATTGACTCCAAATGGTTGGATGATTGTAAATAGCTTCCTAATAGTTTATACCAGATTGGATTTGGAGTCTAATTTGAATTTTTTTTAGTACCTCTGGTTGTTTAGTTAAAAAAAGGCACTGGCATCTTTTCAGTTGTCATACGAGGGCTTTTTGGTGTTTTGCCTAAAACAAAAAAGTCATATAAGAGTTTCTTTATTTTGACTAATCCATCTGGTTGGGGAAATATCCTTCACTATTAGGTTAAGTAGCCTTTTACGGGGACTGGGTGAATCAAACTATTAAAAGAGGAGGAAGTGAAACTCTTTGTGTTGAGGGCTAAAGCGAAGGAGCATTATTTTGATTATGGGCATATGATCGATTGTTTGAAAGGTTCAATAGAACGATCACTTTGAGCTTCATTCTTATTTTCTCTTTTTTACCTTACTTATTAGTTATTTTGTTTGGTGGGTATAAGTTTGAAGGACTTGATTTATCTAAGGTTGAAGAATAAAGGCGATCCATTGTAGGAAATGGGTATATTTAGTGTATCAAAAGAGGCTCCAAACCTCTGTGCTCCATCCTTAAGCGTTGTGGAGGTATGCCCTTTGCTGGTTTAGGTTTAGTTTCGGTTGAAGCATTTTCTATTTCAGAAAGTAGACTGTCATAAAGTAGCCTCGCTTAGATGTGGTTTTGTCTCATATGCACTAGTTTGGCAATTCATCTAATATAAACCGTTATGGGCACGTGTCTCAAGTAATTAAGGAATTGCATATGCACTAGGCTAGTAAGCATAAGAGGTTAGGTCCAATTTTAATCCATTATACTGGTTAGAGTGTTGATTTGGCAAAAGGCTGTATTTTGCATAATAATGAGCATTTGTATAACATTGCTATTATAAACCTTGATCTTGGTCATTTCCAACACTTATCTGCATTCAACTTAGTGTTTCCCCATATTTTACTTTGTTGTAGTTTGTTATTTTCTTTACTAATTTTTCTTTACTTATCATTGTATTTCTTTGTTATCAACTTAAGTTGGCATAGATGGCTGATGACAGGCTAATTGCATTATATAAAAAACATTTTTCTATATAGTGTTCTAGGGTTACTAGTGTGGTGGTTGAACTAGTTCATCTTTGAGAGGCATGCCCAAGCCCTTGCAAATACATTGAAGGAAAGTAAGGATAAGCTTGCTATCCTTGAAGGTCAACTCGCTGTCGAGCGCCAGCAAAACTAGGTGCTTATTGGTGATAATTAAGGAATTAAAGCATTCTATCGAGGTGGTTGTACGAGCGAGCCAAGGGGCAGTAGATAGTCTAAACGCTTTGATTTAAAGATTGTTGGGAGAATCCTTTGCTGTGAATGAGGACGCTAAGGTCTAGTTCTCGAAGAAGTTGGGGATTTTTCATCTTGAATTGGACCATTCTTGGGTTAGAGATTAGTTTGGCAAGGAATTCTCACACACCACGATTTGATCCTCGCCAAAATCAAATCACATCATCAACCATCGGGCATAGATAAAGAATAATTGTCATGTATGCAAAAATCATCTTTGATATCTGCCAAATTTGCAAACGTAAAAGGCAAGAGCAGGTATTCACGACACTAGAGCCATCTTGATCCACCCCTACAACATCGATATCATTGTAACACCCCCTAATCGTAGAACCTCATGCAATAATGTAACGACGAAGACGTGAAGTTAGGATGGGCTCCCAAAAGGCATTAGGGGCATCCGAGCAATACACAGAAACCAAATCATTTGAAATATACATTGCTTCCATACCCAAGGGCCTCTTAACAACCAGCACATTGTCATCAAATGAAATTAAAAAATTGTTAGATTAAAAATCTTTTAAAAGAAATTCTCAATAAGTTTTAATTTACATTAAATATACAAAATCTTAAAAAATATTATATGCAAATAAATTTTGTAAAAATTTATAAATTTATTTTATATCAAACGCAGTTTAAGAATGAAATACGTTTAAAAATCTAGGAAAAAAAAGATATAACTTAGAAGGAAGGCACTGAAAAATTAAATAATATTTAGGGGTAAAAGAATAAGGGCTGAATTGCTAAATATTCCTCTTCAGTGAGTTGCCAAAAATTAAAATTTCTAAACCCGGTTTAGGAGACGGTTTGTGCTGGCAACCCAAACCCAAATGCTAAAAACAAACAAACCGAGTTATTTTTCTTCTTCAACCCTCCATGGTTTATGAGCAGTAATTGAGCTATTGAAATAGCTCAACTGAGCCGTAGCATAGGAGGGAGAAGATGAGTATAGTGCCGAAGGAGACAATAGAAGTGATAGCGCAAAGCAATGGAATAAACAATCTAAGCGAAGATGCGGCTCTCTTTCTCGCACCTGACGTCGAGTATCGAATGCGAGAAATCATGCAGGAATCCATCAAATGTATGCGTCATTCAAAAAGAATTACCTTATCTTCTTACGATGTTGATACTGCTCTTAACCTAAGAAACGTTGAGGTAATTTTTAATTAGATTTTGCTATATTTATATCTATTATAGGTCATGATGATGATTGTTGATTTTTTTGGTTTTTTTTTTTTGGATTTGTGTTTTGCAATCCGCAGCCAATATACGGTGTTGCATCAGGTGGTGCTTTGCAGTTTAAAAGAGCTATTGGTCATAGAGATGTGTTTTACATTGATGACAAGGATGTTGATTTTAAAGATGTAAGATTTTTTTTTTTTGCTAATTTATGTTTTGTGAATATCGTAATTCTTGTGTTTGAAAGAGTTATTGATTGATAGAATTCAATTGAGTAGAGTTATTACATATGTTTTGTTCCGAAGGGTGCATTGTTATTCTGGTACTTTTTTTTTTGACATTGAAATACTTGTGCGTGTGTGTATATATATAGGTGATTGAAGCTCCTCTACCGAAAGCGCCACTTGATACTTCAATTGTTTGCCATTGGCTAGCTATTGATGGTGTACAACCTGCTATTCCTGAAAATGCTCCTTTGGAAGGTTAATCAATAGCTTTTATTTGGTGTTAGTTATTAATCAGGTTTTTGCATTGTAGTCTTAAATTTACGAGGTCATATTATGGATTGGGGCATATTTGGTAGGTTTTGGATATGGGAACAGTATGCAATTACTGGAATGGGATTTTTCATTTGGTTGAAAAAGAATTATGTCGTTATTGTATTTGAATAGTTTGAGTTTAGTAGGAGTGGCGTTTAGTTTTATTTGTGGTTTCTAAGAATACAATCAATTTTTATTTATTTTGAAGATATTTTAGGAATAGAACTCAATTCTAGGAGTCCATTTCCATTCCCTTTCCCATTTCATTTAAGAGACATACCAAATGTTGCCTTAGGTTTTAATGAAGTTGATGATGAATATTATTTTCAGTTTTTCTCTCAATGTTTGTAGGTTAGAATTTTGGAGCTAATAGTGAATTGGTCTTGCTTTTTCTATAGTTATTGCACCTCCACCTGATGCTAGAAGCAATGAACAAAACGATAGGCTTCCAGTTGATATCAAACTGCCAGTTAAGCATGTATTATCTAGGGAGCTACAGGTATATGATATGTTCTCTGTAGTTTACTAATTAATTTTTTCATGATTTCTTATGAAGATGTACAATTTTGTTACTCTCCCCAATTAATTTTTGAATTGATTTCTTATGAAGATGTACAATTTTGTTCTCTCCCCTTTCTTCTGGCCTTTACAGCTGTACTTCGATAAAGTCACAGAGCTTACAATGAGGAGATCGGATTCACCCCTCTTTAAAGAAGCATTAGTTAGTTTGGCTACTGACTCAGGACTTCATCCATTGGTTCCTTATTTCACATGCTTCATAGCTGATGAGGTAATAATGTCCTCACAACATGTCAGATATCTGGGAAGTTAGGTGGCCATTTTTGGGTCATTCCGACTTTTTTTTTTCTTTTCTCTGATACAGGTTTCTCGTGGTTTAAATGATTATAATCTTCTCTTTGCTTTGATGCGCGTTGTTCGGAGTGTTCTCCAGAACCCTCATATACACATTGATCCTTATGTAAGTTAATTAACTACCTGTAAATTTGATCCTTTGAAATAATATCTAGCTTATATTTTAGTGACTTGACAGTTGAACCTTTACTTTATTAAAGATGGACTAGATTTCTGTCATCCCATTTGGGATTGCATTAGCTGCTCAAAATTTTTTTTGTTGCTAGTAAAAGTGCCTGTAAGTTCATTTGAGAGGTTTTTGTTCCAAAAAGAAAAAAAATGGCTTGAGATAGGATTTCTTTGAAAGGATATTTCTGTTTAAAGTTTCATCCATGGTTGAGATATATGATTTCATTTTTTCCATTTCTATTTCTTATTACCGTTTTGCACCTCTAGCAATGCAGTGATTGGATTATCCATTGTATCTCCAGTTGATCTATTAATTTTTTTCAACAGAAGCAGTAATGTGCTTTTTATTGCACAATATCTGGCCTGCATTACAATTTTACAGTGGTTTTCATTGAAGTGTGTTAAACTGATTAAACATTGGTGCAATTTGCTGGTCTACATGATTCTTTTCTTAGCTCTTTAGGTTACTAGGCAGTCAATGATATCTTCCTTACTGTGCCTGCCTACATCTTTTGGACTTTGTCTTCCCCTTTGGTTATCTTTGTTTTTAACATCACTTAGAGAGTACCCAATCACATAATTTGCACATCAGACAATCTGTAGTGTCCTTTTATTGTTATTGTTCATTAAATGCACATGCTCTGTGGTTTTCATGAAACGTGTGAAATCTTTAAAATTGAGTGTTGGATTTTTTCTCAGCTGCATCAGTTGATGCCTTCTGTGGTCACCTGCCTTGTTGCAAAAAGGATAGGGAACAGATTTGCTGACAACCACTGGGAGCTGAGAGACTTCACTGCTAACCTGGTTGCCTCAATATGCAAAAGGTAAGAGTAAGACTTCTTGATTTTGCTTCTGTACTTCACACAAATGAAATATTTTGTTAGTACTTTGTAGCATCCTGTATATTTGCATATCCCTTATAGTTTGTTAATTTAATCTGAACTGAGGTTCAAGCATCAAGCTGATCATCTATTTGTCCCCTTCTCATCTATACCTAGCCATCAGGGGCAACTATTCTTGCCTTTGCCTTTTTTTTTTTTTTTTTGTCCTCAGAAGTTACAAAGTAGGCCAAGAAATACCAATCAAACAAAGTGATTCCTTGAATTTTTTTTTTTGAAATTATTAGATGCTGAATTAGATCTAAATGTTCATCCCTGCTTCTAATCAATGTCTGGAAATTGAGATGTCTGGACTATTTCACCAATTTAAGTATTTGTTCCCCTAATCTATCTTACTAGTCTACTAGAAAATGTTCATTCATAAAAGTAATTGCGTTTGGAATTCAAGTCTTAAAATCAATTGCAGATTTGGGAATATGTATAGCAGTCTTCAGACGCGTTTGACAAAGACCTTGCTTAAAGCACTTTTGGATCCAAAACGATCGCTGACTCAACACTATGGTGCAATTCAAGGGTTGGCAGCCCTAGGACCCAATGTGGTACTCTTCTTCTCTCACACTTCTGGCCATTGAGATGTTTACGTTCTGTTAAAAGGTTACTGGAAATTTATGCCCTTAAATTGCTATTACATGTAAACTGTAAAAAAAATTGATATATGGAAAAGGAAAAAAAAATGTGAAAGCATGTCTGGTGTTCAAGTTGCAATTCATGTTGTTGGGTCAGCCTCTAGCTGCTTTTGGCAAAGGTGCAAAGGCTCCCTGTAACTGTGGGTCATAATCAGTATGAGAATAAAAATCATGTTGAAGCAGATGCCAACTGCCAAGAATGAATACTGCATGTTAAAGACACAGTCAAGCAGCAGATCTTTTAGCTTTTTCTTGGGGTTAATTTATTTGAGGAACTGCGGTTTAAAATTCAATGTATTCTATGCAAAGTAAAAATTCCTGTATGATAATATTTTTGTTACACTTTGCTGGGGCTTATGGAACATAATTTATTTATCATCAAAGAATGAAAAAGAGTTTTCTAATTTCGGCTTTGCTCCTTCTCAAAGATAATTTTGGCCAAGAGGAAGTTTAATAAATGATATTTTGCCTTCCTAAAGATAATTTTCAGCTGAAATTGAGTTCTCTGAAAGCAAGTTATCTGAGTTGACTGGGGCGTATATTCTAATGACTTTTGCCATCTCATATTGCTTCCTTTTTTTTTTTTTTAATCGTTTAACCAAAGCAAAGATAGCATAGGAAGTAGCATATCACAAAAACAAGCAAAGGTAGTTTAATGGGCTGGCGTTAAGTAATTATTCATAATAAACCATTTATATTTGTTGTTCGTGAATATGCTCTGTTCTCTTATTTGCATGTGTTTTCCTGCCACGTTTTGGGGGGTGAAATTTTGTGCTGCTAGCATAATTAACCACTGATAACATCTTTGATTTTTTTATATGGATTTCTGGGTCTAGGAAGTTAATACTTATTATTTTTTCTTTTGAACATTTTAACTTTTGCAGTTTTGCACCAACTCCTCATTTGCTGTTTAGCAAATGGGATTCGGAAATCGAGACTTGGAATCTCTTCTTTTAATTAAAATATTTTTTTATTTTGTGTCCATCTCTAGACTCTGGTAGTCATTAAAATAGTTAAGCAATTATCATGAGTTCTGCATCGTGCTTTTACTTTTCATGTAGGAACTTGAGACATTGATGCTTATTGTTGCTTTGCAAGTAGGTTCGCTTTCTCTTGCTGCCAGACCTCAAGGCTTATCTCCAAGCTCTTGAATCAGAGATGCTTCTTGAGAAGCAAAAGAATGAGATGAAGAGGCATGAAGCCTGGCGTGTTTATGGAGCATTGTTGGTAAGTAGTTCTTACTTTTCATATGGAGATACGATACTTGGTGCTTATGATAGCTATTTTAATGGTGTAACTTTCACAAACATGTGTTTTTCAGAATGCAGCAGGTCAGTGCATATATGATCGCCTCAAGCTTTTCCCACCTTTTCCATCACCTCCAGCACGTGCTTTGTGGAAGACAAATGGAAAAATCGTCACTGCATTGTCAAGTAAGCCTTATGGACTTTGCTTTCCAATTGAAATTATACCATTCAAACTCTTACATTTTCATGTTTCCAATGGCAGTGATCAGTGATCACAATGGTTTAAAATAAATAGATATTTCTGTCTTTTCTATGTTTTCTTTTTGCATGATCCCCTTCCCTCCCTCTATTTGAAAGAAGATTTGTTCCTCCCTCTCTCTTTCTCTTCTCTTCTACGTTGAGGTTGCAAGGAATTGGTCCTACTTAAATAGTCTCTCAGTGTATAATGGGATGAGCATTGACGTCAAATTATCTTGTGTGCTGTCGAATGAATTTGGGATGCCCATTCAACAAAGATGGATCCTAGAATTTATTATGTCTGAATAATTGCCCGTTGCTTATTTTCAAATTGTTCTCTCACTTGGGTCAAACTCTAGGATTTATTTGGTTCTCATATGTGCCTATTAACTGGGAAATTACTTACTAAGAAATTGTACTTTGTTTGAGAAGTTTTTTGCTAGGATGTGCACTTTTTAAATTATTTGGTTCCCATGCTCTTATCAGTTCATCTCATGAAGTGCACTGATTTTATATCGAAAAATCTATTTATATTCTTACTTTCTCTATAAATGTTAATTTAGGGAACTATTTGAAAAACGTATTTGATAATTTTTTCTCACTAATACTTTGAGAATCCACCCTACTAATCAACAAATTAGCGCTTTAGGTTTGAGGAAGTTGAGTTCAAAACTAAGATCCAACTTACCTTCGACCTTGTAGATCTTGGCAAATCCAGTTGCATTTCCTTTTATCTATTTTTGGAAATTCAATTTTTTAGGCCATGTCTTGCGAAACAAAATGAAGCCCTAATTTTTTTTTTTAATATTTTGCTCGCTTCAAAAACCATCAAGATAAACGTAAGGCAAGCATGCAGCACTCAGAAGAACCACTCTCAAAAAAGATAGCGACCGATGGTCAAGTCAATGTAGCGTCAACTGACTCATCACCATCTCATATACAGTCGCCATCTCGCATGCAATGGGAAGCAACCACTCCAGCTCCTTCAAGTGATTCTAATGTTGGCCCATCCACATCTTCTGAACAGAAGCCAGCAATTCATGAATCAGACCGCAAAATTGAAAGAGGCAAGGTAGATCGCGGAGCT
>CATIWK010285226.1:0-10758 GCA_949634005.1 Mallotus japonicus
GTGTTATCATATTATATATTTCCTCAATGCAATTTCTTCAATGAAATTGCTAAAAAAAGAAAAAAAAAGTTGTTTTTCAACTTGTATTATTACTACTGACATGGGGTTATGTATTCAAAATTTAATTTTTAATGTATTTAAAATTATGTATTTAATTTAGACTTACTTATTTAAAATCTAATTTTTAATGATATTTTTTTATTGTTTTGTTTGAAGATGATAAATTGTATTACTAGTCAGATTTATTTATTTATACTCACCTCTTTCAAAATTATAAAATTTATTTTTTCATTTATATTTAAATTTATGTCATTTTCTAAAAATAATTTGAAATTTATTAATAATTTTATATTTAATAAGTACTTTTATTTTTTAAGTATTTAATTATATTTTTTAATATTTATTTACATAAAATACATATTAAAAAATACACACAAATTAAATTATGCATATTGTAACACTTTCAGTGGGCGCACGCTAAACCTCGACGTCTACACATATAATATTAGAATGAAAGAAATAATTAAATAAAATAATAAAATATTTTTATTTTATAAGATGAAAAAAGGTGTTATAAACCAAAATATCATAAAGTAGACATTTCTCCACATATGTTGCGTAAAAATATAAAAAAGAAACCATCAATCACAAATGTTGTAAGTTTTTTATGATGTAAACATGTATAATGCTATAAATCTAAATGATATATAATATTGAAAAAAATATATATACAATCAAACACATGGATCCCATTAATATAAAATATAATTTTATCATGCACACTTCTACATGTCCCTTCAACATATGGCTTGCAAGTTTGCACTGATGGAAAAAAAAGTCAAAAAACCCTTTATATAAGATATTGGTTGAATGGATTCTTTTTATTGGAAGTGAAATTTTTCTAGAAAATAAAACCAAATAAAGTTTTTAATGGTTTATTTGTGTGGCTCAATTATTTGTTGAGTAACATGTATACGTGTGCTTAATTAATGTTTTTGGTTAATAAAGGCCATTTTGAGGGAGATTTGTAACCATATTTTTTAATGATCCAAATTTGCCTATTCATCTTTTAACCAAATAAAGGGGAAAAAAGCAAACTCCATTATGATATGAATCATATGACCCTCCCATCTCTATACATGGTGTGAAAACTTATCTTCTAATAGTTAATTTTTTTGGTTGTTGTTTTCTTAATTGTGGGTGGACAATCACATGTTTTTTAATCCATGAATATCAGTGAATAATTTTAAAATATAAAAGAAGTTAAATAAAATATTTCTCACCCTCTTTTTTATGGTCGACATAGCCTTTTTTAAGATTTTTTATTTTTAAAAAATAAACTAATTAGTCTAACGTTGAGTAGTTTAGTGGTATAATTTCTTTCAATACATCTTTCGGTTAAAGGTTTGATTCTTACTTTTCCTTTTCTAGTTCAAATGTTGGATCCTTATTTTTCCCTTTTCAGTGAAAAAAAAAGAAACTAATTAATATCTATTTTATAAAGTTAAAAAAAAAATCTCAGCATTTGCCAAAAAAAAAAAAGATGATTTTAAATTTACGTATTAAAGAAATATATTTATCTCTTGAATGTGATTTTAAGACTTATGTCCTAATCAACAATATGTGGACTTGCTTGCTAACTGAGCTAAACTTTGAGGTTCTATATTTTATCTGTTTTATTACAAACTGGTGCATGTGGAGGGGAAAAAAAATCTTATTAGGCAATTTTTTCTTTGAAGTCAATAATCTGACATTTTGATAGTAATAATAACATGTTTCCTCCATGATTAATTGTTTATCAAGAAGCCTTTCTTGATGAGCTTGACCAACTTCGATCTTTAATATCAACGGAAGAAAAAAATGGTTGCAACAAGTATGATTAATAGAGGTCCAAGTCTCCAAATTAATAAAGCTCATGACCTTTAAGTTTAATGATCGATGTAATAATGCAACCTGTTTGAACCAAGAAAATATAAAACCCATAATTGAGAGTGGAAAGCAGAATTTGGAAGCTTTCAGGAAAAAAATAAACAGAAAATTATGCTAATTTCCAATGCATTGATTTTTTTTTTTTTTTTGTTGACTGGGATGGGATTTTCTTTTAGTGGAATTGAATGTTGGAATTAATGGTTAAGCTTTAGTCAAATTTGTATTGCTTCATATTTATTTGCAGAGAAAATACACTTATTTCAGGGTTAGGTCAAGGTAAGATTATGTTCCACTTGTATAGTTTGCTCAACAGCCAACCAAGGCATTGATCTAAATTAAAAGGGAATTTTTGCATCATAATAAGAATATTTATTTGATGTTGAGTGGTGTTTTTTTAATTATCAATTTACGAGTGTAAAATTAGCTGAAAAGAAATTACAATACCAATGAGTACACATGAGGGCAAAGGAAAAATTAAAACCAAAACCTTGGGATAGTTAACGGGAGCTATTATTGCTCAAATTAGTTATTAGAAAATTTTTACTGTTTTTTATAATTTTATCTAATTAATTAAAGTTATAAAACCTTGAGAAAACAAAGGAAAAGAAAAGGGGCAAATCCCTTAAAAAATGGTGATTACAACTAATTAATGATTAAAATATACTTTGCATATATACGAAGGAATTAGCATCTTAAAGAAGAGTATCTACTTCAATAATCATTTAGTTGAGGAAGAGGAAGGGCGTTACTCTAATCTGGTAAATTATGTTGACTTGTCAATGATCACACACACCTACACCAACAATTGTATTTTTCTTTAATCAATTCAAGAGTTTAGACTAGCCAGGTTTAGAGCTAACTTAACCGACCAATGTAATTGCATGATTTTTGTGCCCCAAAGCTATTAAATTGGACCGCAAAACTAAGTATTTTGTGTGAAAAAATTCAAATCCGCCTGCAATGGTTAGATGAACTGTTCAACAAAATAGTTGACAAGCACTGAATCGTGCAACTCATCATCTTCTTCCTGCTAAATGCTCAAGTATACAAGATATGTCTTGACCATATTTAATCTAGTGATAAGTTCCAAAACATAGAACTAACGAACAAGATGTACAATTCAGCATGTTTCTGTTTCTTTTTTTTTTTTCTTTTGTTACTTCTGAAATTTTTAAAGGGATACAGGAGAGTCAAATTCCTGATCAACTGCGCCGCAAGCTAGCTTGCTTTTGCCTTGATACAGGACATGCTTAATTGCCGGTAGCAAGTATGCCTTTGTTGACAACAGGATGTGCACCTTCTCAAGGTATTTATCAATCATTGCAGAACAATATCAATGTGCAACTTATGTGCAGGTTTAATTAATCAACCACATCACTGCTAAAGAGCTGGAACTTTTTGGCATCAAGAACCAATTTCCTTATAGAAGAGAAGGTCCCCAGAATTCCTGCGCCTGTAAAGACAATTATGATAGAGATGTTGATCCAATAGGTGAAGGATGATTTTCGAGGCCTGTAGGTCATGTTGTAGAGAAGCATTGGTAGGACAAAATCTAAAGGAATAAAGCCTATAGCACCTACAACACCACTTATGTCTCCGAAGAATGGAAGCATGGCTGCCATAAATCCACAAAATATCACATAAAGAGTCCGGAGGATTAGCCTAGGAATGAGGTTCCTCTTGGAGAACATTCCTTGATTCACATCAGCTGAATTTTTTTCCATGATTTCATAAGCTACTTGAGAATAGACCTGAGAATGATTTAAAATCAGTGAAGACCAGACCATTTTTCCCATCAATATGTGCAAAGATTAATTGAATCGTTAATTTGTAAGTTAATTACCAGCCCAATAGCAAAGAGCTGTATTAGGACAAAGATGACACCAAGGCCAAGGACCCATGTTGGAGCCAAGGCAGGTCCTTCGTCTGGCAATAGGCTTTTGAGAATGTTTGAATTAGATTTGTTTCCAAACACCCAGTATCCTGACGCTGCTGTTGAGTAGAAAGTAACCAGAATAACGCTATAACACATGAAAAGGCCTTTTACCATCTTCCCAGTAGCAGGGGGAGCCAAAGTTGCCTGTAACCATTAGCATACAAAAAATTAATGGTTAAACTATGCCTCAGCCAGCAAAAGTAAGGATGTACAACTGAGTTAAATTTGATCAAATGTGAAGTCTAGTTTGATAAAATGTTTAAACAAAATCAAGTCTCCAAGAACAAAATAAGGACCTATAGAGGAGTTAAAGTTACTTGTATTTCAGGCAATATTCCATTCCCGAAAATAGCAGCTATTATGGAGATAGAAGTAAAGGCACTGAAGATCCTTGCTGCCTCAGAAGATTCTAGCGAATAATCCCTTGGCGGGGCATTTTTTGAGAGACCTGTGTAACAAATGAAAGTTGTCTAAATCATCACAATGGTTGCATGAATGAAGATCAATCTGCATCGTCCTTGAACATGAAAAATAATCATGTAAAATGCAATCACATTTATTTTTACAAGGAGGAAGCCTTGATTTGCTCCCAAGATAACCAACAAAATTTAAATAGATTGACATAACACAAACTGGAAATTCGACTCCATCTTTTGGCTAGTAGCAGCTTAGTAATTATTACAACCTACAGTTGAGGAACAGAGACCAAACCATTGTTCAAGTCTCAAGGAATGGTCCAGAAGTACATTATTTAGATTAGCTTCACAGAGGAGGACGAGGAGCTAACATAATTTTAAGAACAGGACAGAGTGGTCATAAAAACCCACAAAAGAAACTACGAGAAAGAATAAGCAGCAAGGATGAACATAGGGGACCACTATTGGTTTTGCAACTACGGGCTCCAGTAAAACAGAGACATTATTCATTTACAATGTAGTGTCTCACTTGTATCGAAAACAGTTTTAGAGATGTGATACCTGCATTGATACAAGCTCCAACCACAAGGAAAGTGTAGCCCAAACTGAGTAATAGTGAAACCATGTTGAGGTGTCTAAGGGAGTGGAAGGTTGGAAGCTGAGAGAGAACTACCATCACTGCTGTTACCATTGCTATGAACTCAAACAATTTCAGTGGTCCATTGGGAGATATGTTCGAGTACATAATCTTTACAGCCCAAAAAATGCAAATCGTTAGACTAATAGAAGAATGAAAATCTTTATAGCATCACATTTCTGTATTTTAATAATTAAAAGGCAAGAACCCAGTAACCTGTAATTAGTAGAAGATTTCTTACACAAACCTAGGCACAATGTGCCGATGAAAAGAAGACCCAATTTCAACCAAAAAAAAAAAGAGGTTATAATAACAATTCCATTCACTGTTTCTTTTAATTTATGGACAATGATAGATGTTGCTACATTCATACTTCATATAAATATAAATCTTTTTAATTTATACTATTATTTCTCATTATTTTTTTTGCCAAAATACAAGAGGCAAATTAATTGAAACTATTTGTAATTGCATCCGACATTCAGTCTTATCCTTAAATTTAAAATATAAATTAGTGTTTTTCAGTTGCAACTTTTATTTATTAGCTCATCTGCACTTGTGTTGCGCAATGACAATCTTATTGAGTATAAAAAGGTGAAGATTAGAATTTGGACCCTGCTCCCTCATATATATTAAGTACTAACACATTAACACTAATACACTAAGGTTTAGACCAACTGGTCTAAACTGAGGCCAAACTCCCCCGGCACCAACTAAGGATTTTTCTTAGATTTTATTGTAAGGGGTTAGTAAGACCTGCTTATATAGTGTTCCCTAGGTAATAGATTTCATGTCCCTCTCTCCTCAGTACAATTATACCTAATTTCAACAAAGATTTTCTCAAATTTTTAAAAGAATTTCCCCCAATGGAGATTGTTGTTAAAAAGGCGGTGCCTAACCACTTTTGGATGTAATCCATTGTGAAATCACAAGAAGCAAAAGATCATATTCTTCCTCTTCTAAGATTCACCCTGTGGATGATCAAATAATTTCTAAGTGGCTTCAAGCATAAAAGTGTCTGTATGCCCCTATATGGCTTGTGGAATTAAAAAATGATGAAGGAATAATTTTGTCCTATGTGCTTTCTAATTGTCTTTGCGTGATGGGAAGGTCAGCATATTCGGACAAACTATATAATAAGTATAGTTCTAGTAGCTTGTAGGCAACCCTTATGGTGAAAAAAGAAGACCAAATTGGTGAAATAAGCTAGTATCATGTCCTTATCCTTCAGAATTATGAATTGCATGACCCACTCAATTCCAAGCAGGAAATAGGGCACATTGCTCAAAAAAAAAAAGGGAAAAAAGCAGGAAATTAGGCACGATTGGCTTGAATAAGACTTCACACTTATCTTCTTTTTTGTAACAAACAGATTAAAAGCTCATCAAAGTTAATGTCTTAGAAGCATCAAGTTTTGCAATACCTGAAGACACTCCCCCGCAAGCAAAATTGCTCCAATACCGACCCCAGTGTTGATGGCTGTTTGAATAAATATCACAAAGTAAAACATCCATCCAGACCCTGTACAAAAAAAACACAAGGTAACTCTACTTCATAAGCAAGAACTAGAAATGTGAACATCATCGCCATCGCCTTTATTACAGGTCAAAACTAAAATAATAGCACATCACAATTCCCACATAGCACTAAATTAAAGATCCACACGATGACCGGAAATGATGAATTTCACTATTCCACCTAATAATGAGTTCAAACTTCAAACAATGAACATGTCACAGCTTTATTAACTTATCTCCAACTCCAAGCCAAATCCTAATCAACAACTACCACCCACCCATAAGAGAGTAAAATGTACTACTAAAAGAAGAGTACCCATTAATGCAAAAACAATTTTAATTTGCTCATGTTGCACGAATTATATACACTTTTACTATTGGTCCATTTTAATTATATTGATTATTATCTCAATTATACCATTATTTTTAAATTTAGATTGTACTAAACTTATATAGTGAATCGTCACATGAAATTATAAAATTATATCGTATCAAGCATTTATAACTTTAAGATCAAACGGGATTTGACAGGAATCTTTTACCCATGTTAAAATTTTTAATTAGATAATGATTTATGTAGGTAGTAGCTACATAAAACGTAATATTTATAGAGAGTAAAATTTCTTTTACACTCTGCCTTTTCATTTGTATATTTCCTTATGTATGAGACGATATATGTAATTTTAATAAAAAAAAATATTTTTTTTAGTATCAATGAATATCATCCCTAGTCCTTTTGCAATTAAAGTGCTAGCAGCTCTCAAAGGTCCACGTTATGCCAACTGTGCAATTATGCAAGTATAATAGTAGTGTAGTGGGTAAAAATCCGACCTGGATCAGTGCAGACGGTGTCCGCGGTAATAAAAAAAAAAAAATAGAAATGGCGCTAAAGCATCGTCCACGTGTACAAAAAAAATGGGACCAAGTCCACGCTCACTTTTTTTTTTTTGAAGAAAAGTCCACGCTCACTAAATTCCCCGAATCCAGGGAAAATATTGTCCAATGATAGAATTTAAAACACATCATTAAATATGACTGAATTAATAAAAATAAAACATATGTTTTATAATTTAAATCCTACTGTTGGGTGTATATACACCCAATCTAGACAAGAATATGCCTCAATTTTAAGGTTTAGAGGATCCGAATTCTAAGTTTCTTCTCTACGAAAGGAAATTAATTAATTTTTTTTCTTAAAAAAAGGAAGTGCTAAAATCAGTTACCTAAAACGTCGGCGGCTAATTCGCGGAAGCGAATGTGGCGGCGACCAGCTTTCTCGCAGTGATCGAGGACTTTTGACATCAGATAGTAAGAGTAGAACGTCACTATTCCCATCACCGTTAAGCAGAAGAAGCCTAAGCCCCAGCCTAACCCTCTGAACGCATACGGTAAAGTCAGTATTGTAGGTCCCACTATCGCCGTGGTCAAGTGGAATCCCGCGTGCCACCACTCCCCTTTCCAAAAACAAAAAACAATAATCACAATCATCAGTCTTCAATATATAACAGTGGCTCCGGCAGGACGTAGACAACTTTATATATATATATATATACCTACCTTTGGATTCGAGGACGAAGACAGCACCGGCGTCGGCGTCGCGTTGGCCGCATGAATTGAGGAAAGGATCAGGTTGTGGAGGATCAGCTGCCATTAATGGAATTTGATGGTGACTAAGATAGGTATACATATATATATATATATATATATATATAGCTATTGGAGGCGTCGAAACAAATCTAGATGAGCGGAAGAGGAGAGAGCATATGTTTGCCGCCCTTATAGCTAGCTAGAGAGGATGATGTGAAAGAGAGAAGATAATGTTATATTATATATATGGCAATAATGGTTGGACCATTTGGTTGATGAAAAAGAGAAGAGGAGTTACAGATTAAATTAAGGTATAATGATCAGTTCAAAAAAATAAAATAAAATAAAAATTAAGGTATAATGATTTTTTGTTTTTAGGGATAAGTACAATTTAGTACCTTGTGGTTTCACCATTTTGCAAAATCAGTTCCGTGGTTTTTTTTTTTACTTTTTAGTACCCTGTGTTTCATATTTTTTACACTTTACATCATTCTAACTAATATAATCATTATTTTATGAGATAACATTGATATAATATTATTTTTTAATGATAAATTTATTCTATATATGATTTATGATCAATCCATACAATTTTTTATTTTTAAAAATATTGTAAATTTATTTTAAAAATTATTTCTTTTTATTCATACTAAAATTAAAAATATATTTAAACTTTATTTTCTTTCAATTTATTGTGGTTAGTTGAATAATATGTCACTCAATATAAGATCATAGTATTAAAAATCCATATTATTTTTACATTAAAGCATATATTTTAAACAATATTTGTTAGAATGGTGTAAAGTGTCAAAAATATGAAACATAGGATATTAAAAAGTCAAAAAAAACCACGGAACTGATTTTGCAAAATGGTAAAACCACATGGTACTAAATTATACTTATCCCTTGTTTTTATTCATCGTCTAGTTGGTTCAGAATCATGTAGTTATGTCGGCTTTAATGTCATTAAGCTTTTTCAGTGCTTGTTGTTTGTTGGAGGTGATGTGAGAAAGGAGTGAAAGATTGGACTAATGATGTAAGCAATCCATTTAATTGATCATTTTATGAGCAGGGAAAATTGCATTTTCCTCTCTTTATTTTGTTATGTCACACTACTTTATTTTTAGTATTTAAAAAAATATTTATTAATCTTTGATATTATTTTTTTAGTATTTATTAGTCCTTCTGTAGAAATGAAGTAGTACAAAAAAAAATAAATAAATAAAAAAAGCAAATATATGAATGAATAAGTAATTTTTCAAATATCAAAAATTAAATAGTATAATATGACAAAATACAATGGGAAAAATATAATTTACCTTTATGAGGATGATCAATTTGGTGTGCAAACACTTATCGACTCGATTACAAGGGTCTATAATTCAACTGACTTAAAAAGTTGATATAGTGACATGTGTTATTGGTTTAATAGTTAGAGTGTCACGAAATCTAATTTCATTCGAAATTGGATCCTTTTGTAATGGTGGTAAAAAATTAGTTTACGTAAATTTTTTATTAAAATAGTTAAAATAAAAGTGTTTTATAAAAATTTATTTTAGAGTTTTTTTTTCATTAGTTTATACTAATTTATTTGATTTTTTTTGAATTTTAATTTAATGTGCAAATACTTATTAATTTCATTAAATCGGCACATATTAATTTCATTAATTCAGCGTAGCCATTTTCAAATTTATATTAAATGAAAGATTTAATTGATGTGACTGATTAAGTATTGGATAGCTGAAATAAGAGTCATTAATATTATAAAAAATCAGAAATATAGTAAATTCACAAGGCCATCCATCAAATGGTGTACTAAATTTTTTTTTTTGAACAAAAATGGTGTAATAAATTTGGGAGTATGTAAGGGGACAACTAACATTAATACTACTGTTAGTATTAATATATATATTTTTTTTATGTTTTATAGGGTGTCCTGAATGGATCTCAACTATGAGAGACACCTTTAAATTCGTACTACATCCAGATTAAATTTTCGTTCGCACCGGATAGGCCCACGAAGGGGTAAAGTGCTCCTTAATCAAAGCATTTCTATACATGAACAGGTTCAACCCCTGACCTCACTTAAGAGATGAGAGTGTCGAACCATTCATACAAACCCTGATTGGTAATGTTAGTATTAATATTAATACTAACATTAATGTTAGTTCGAAAAAAAAAACTAACATTAATACTAACGACTAACAATTGTGCAAGTGATACCATGAACAAAAAGTAAGAGACAATAAAGATAAATTGAAGTTCGTTTTAGAAATTATTAAAATAATTAGAAAGTGCCTTCATAGTTATTCAAATAGCTCAAGGGTGTTAGTTATATTATTATCTGAACTTGGCAAAGAATGAAATTCTTGATACTGCTTGCAATAAATATAATTGTTGTTGGTTCTCTGGAACTAGGGGTGTACACGGTATGGGAAAATCCGGTGATTTAAAATCTCCGGAACCGTATTAAATTTTGGGAATTTCAAAAATCAAATCTCCAGTACCAGTACCAAATTAAAAAATCTCCATACCAGTACCATACCATTTTTCGGAACGGTTCGGTACGGAGATTCGATTCTTTCGGAACTAATTGATACCATAAGGTCCAAAACAAGAATTCAGAAATTTATATTATATGCAAATTTATACTATTAATTGAATTTATATTTATTATTAAAAATTTGATATGCTATATAATTGAATTTACTTTTTATTTATTGTTTTTAAATTTAA
>CATIWK010285293.1:0-12500 GCA_949634005.1 Mallotus japonicus
TCTATCCAATTTTTTCTTTCAAAACAGACCACAACCTTTGAATTTTTATGAAAAAAACACTTTTTGGATTACTGTACTGGTAATGCTGAGTTTTTGTTGAAATTTCATATATCTAGTATGCTAAGTTGAAATTTCATATACCTAGTATGCTGAGTTTTTTGTTGTAATAACTAAGTTGCACTTTTATCTGTCTAAACAGTCTGCTAATCCAAAATGAAATATTCAATTGGAGGGGAGAAAATATCAATTTGGGGGCAAATGCATCGGGAGAAAATATCAATTTGGGGACAAATCCATCGGTTTCATCTCCTGTTATCAGTACAGTCATCCAAGTGGGTCCCATGGATTATAAAAAAATTGTTTCATCTCCTGTTACTAGTACAATAATCCAAAAAGTGCTTTTTTCATAAAAATTCAAATGTTGTGATTATATTTGAAAGAAAAAATTGGATAGGGTTTTATTTGAAAGTATCCCCAAAGATTGGGTTTTTTAATATAATATCCCCTTCTTTTTTTTATGAACTTCAGTAATGCCCATTGGATTGGATAACAACACTTCTAATCCTATTTCGTTTTTTCTTTACCACCTACAAGTTGTAAAAAGTTTTCCCTATAGTTAAACCATTTTTTTTTGGGTTAGTTAGCTATTCAAATAAAACTTTTCTTTTACATTTCAATCTTAAAATTTTTAATAATATTATTTTTATATTTTAAATAAATATTTTTTATTTATTATTTAATTTACATAATAACTATATAATTCACCAAAATAATACAAAAAATTACAAATTAAAAATGATATTTTAAATTATTAGTTTAATTAACAATGTTAAGTAACTTAATTAAATATTTTTATTATTTTTAATTATATAATTTTAATTAATATATCATAAATCAATAAATATTTATTATATGGATACAACTCAATTAATTTTGTCAATGTTATAATTTATGTTATATTTGAAATAATTTTTAAACTCAATTGGATTTAAAATAGACAACTTTTTCTAAAAAAGAATATTTCTTTAAAAAAATATTTCTTTAAATTAGACTATTTTACAATAATTATTTGAACAATCAAATAAGTGAACATATATTTTTTTATAGGGATAATGACTTCGTTACTTGTAAAAGTTATATCAATTTTTCAATTAAGTCCTATAAGATTGAAGTTTTTCATTTGAGTTCACGAACTTTTAAAAAATTGCAGCATTAATCTTAAGTCGTCAAAATTGACATAAGACGCTAATGTGTCATTTACTTTGCAAATCTCCTCAAAGTGGACTAATGACATGTTAGACAACGTTTAAAGCCTAAAAACACATCAAATGTCAACTTACACTCCACTACCATGTCACATTTCCATTAATAAAAAATCTAAGAATTTTTTACAAATTTTCTCACTTTTCAAACAAAGGATAATCAATAAACAAACTCAAAAATGAAAATTCACTTAGAAACTTGTAGATTCAAGATTCAAGTTACATTTTTTTTCTAATTAACAAAATATAAATCTTCCCTTAAAAATGGACTAAAAGTTATAGATTTAAGCAATATTAACCTAAGCACTAGCTTCTTCCAGTTGTTTCTTAGCATCTTCACCCTCTTACTTTGAAACACCTTCTTTAAACTTCTTAGGCAACCTTTCAAACAGCTCCTTAGCTTCTTTAACACCAAACTAGTTAATGCCCTAACCGCCTTAATCATTGCAACTCTCACATTCACCAGCACTTCCTTTATCACCACATCGAACTTGGTCTTCTCCTCAACTACTAGAGATACTGTTAAACCATCGCCACTAAGAGTAGCAACCACAACCGCTGGAGCAAAAGCGGCAGCGGACACATCAAGCTCAAAAATCTCCACTTCTTTAGCTAAAAATCACAATAAACAAAAAAAAAAGGACATTTTCATTTCCTTTATAAAAATCTCACATCCCAATAAAAGCTTTCTTCTTCTTTATTATAATAGTTAGTCCTTCTTTAGGACTTTACTTATTGACTCAAAAGACAAGACTTAACATAATTTATTTCTTTCTCATCCATCAAAACCTCTTTTTCAACCCAACTAGGGTTTGTTACATGTTTGGTTTAGTGTAAATAGGGTTTGATTGGTAATTGGGTAAGGTTTTTATGTTATGAATGATTTTGAAATGGTTTGAAAATCATTCCTCTTCATCAATCTCATTCATTGGCGAGATATTTTCCTACTTTCAAAATTGGCGTTTCGGATTTTAAAAAATGACCCCAACAGTTTACCCCAACTTTGAAAGAATTTGTATGTCTCATCAATAACATTTAATTGTAAAATTATTGATTTTAATGTTTTGGTTACAACACATAAATTCTAACAAAGCATAAAATAAACTCTACAGTTCAAAAATCATACTTGAGTTTATTGTTGTTTGGCATTCGCCTTAGATTCTTGTGAACTCAAACTTGAAAAAAAATGTTAGTATTGAAAATCAAAACATGAAATTAAATTGAGAATGGGTTATATAGACCACTACTTGAAAATGAGTCATAAGGACTCCCGCATCTCATGAAAATGAGTCACAAGGACTTCGCATCGCATTAAATAAGTCACAAGGACTCCACATCATATGAAAATGAGTCACAAAGACATTGCATTGCATGAAAAGGCGTCACAAGGACTCTACATTGCATGAAAATGCATCACAAGGACTCCACATCGCATGAAAATAAGTCACAATGACGGCGCATCACTTAAAAATGAGTCACAAGGACTCCCATCGCATGAAACTGAGTTACAAGGATTCCGCATCGCATGAAAATGAGATTGAATTTGTTATAAAATCTAATGGGGAATTTATTTTAAAAACACTTTTTCGGGAAAATCGAAAAACTTATTTTGTGAAAAATTCATTAGGGATGATAAGAGCTGAAACTCTATTGAAAAGGATGAGATTTTCTTTTGAAAAATATACTAGGAGAGCCAAAATTAGAAATTGCTAAATTCTGGGGGAATTTGAAAATTTTATTTTGAAAACCTACGTCAGGAATTGTAAAAGACTGGATATTTAAGAATCTGTTATTGAGGTTAAATTATTTAAAAAATAAAAATCCACTAGAGAAAAAAAAGTTAAAAAGACTTCTAGGGAAAACTTAAATTATACCGACAAATTAACCACTAGGGAATTTATTCCTTTTTGAAAATACGTCGCGAACAAATTCACTGGGGATGATAGAATAATATACTTCATAGATCAAAAATTTATTGAAAAAGCAATTTTTTTAAAAGAAAGATCTAGTGAGGATATATATTGAAATATTTTGAATTTAAAAAAGTTGATAGGGAATTTTATTTTAAAGAGATTCATTGGGGAGATTTTAAGAAAAATGAATAAATACACTTGGGATAAAATGGAAATGACATAAAATTCAAATGCTACCAGGAAAAATTACTTACCTATAAATATTTGGCCATAGGTTCCTTTTGGCAATTTTAGGAACATGTGAGGGACTTTTCTGCAATTTGTCATTTCCTTCCTCTTATGTACATTTCTTTCCTTCCTTTGGTCATTTATTGCTCCACCATATTCTTTGAACTCTCCATCTTCAACTAACACTTTCTATACATAATTGCTTTATATATTTATTATGTAATTATATATAAATAATAGTATATAAAAAATATTTTCAATAATAATATTATATTTAATTATAAAAAAATATAAGTTTAAATACATTTTAACAATTTACATAGTATAACGACGCAGAGAAAAACTATGGCATGAATTAAATAAAGCGGGTTAGAAGAGAGAAGTTGAAGAATTATGGCTATGAATTCTCATTGAAAAGAGTAGTATATATACAGATTACAATACCACCTAAATGGGAAGCTAATTACAAATAAAATAGGAAGGAAAACAAATTGAGTAACTACCTAATAATACAAATAAATTACATAATTACATATATGAAAAATCCCTTGATTTCTCACTTTGATTGTGTTCCTTATCATGCCCTTGTAAGATGGACGGTCAAGGAGCAAGTCCACTATTGGCCTTGAGAGAGTCAAATAGAGGACGTGCAAGCAGTTTAGTAAGAGCATCGACAAGTTTATCAGGAGTAGAGATGTGTGAAACCTGTAGTAAATCGTGTTAAACTTATTCGCAGATAAAGTGATAATCAAAAGAAACATGTTTCATGCTTGAATGGAAGACCGAATTGCAACAGAGGTTTGTAGCACCAACATTATCACAATAAATAATTAGTTTCTAGGGAAAAGTAACACCCAATTCTATAAGAAGCGAACATATTTAACAAAATTCTATAGTAGTGGAAGCGACGGGTCGGTATTCACCCTAAGTAAAAAGAGCGAGCCACAGTACGCTACTTTTTGTAGCTTCAAATGTGACCTAGATAAATATATAAGCATTAGTGAAGGTGAAATCATCTTTATTACCTGTCCAGTCAATGTTAGAAAAAGCATGGAGTGCTAGTGGGGATGTCCTATGGAGTATGATGCCATGACCTAAGGTGCCATAAAGATATCACAGGAGACATTTGACTGCATTCTAGTGATCACTGGTTGGTTGACACATAAACTGAGAGAGTTTGTTCACTGTATAGGCAACGTCTAGCCTAGTTAAGGAAAGATACTAAAGGCTACCAACAATTGTTAGATACGATGTCAGATCAAAGAGTGGAGTACTAGATTATAAAGTGAGAATAGGGCTGGTTGCTAGTGGTGCAGGAGCAGGTTTAGCCTCAGTCATGTTAGTTCGATGAAGGAGATCAGTAATGTACTTGAGTTGACTGAGAAAAAGACCATTATTATAGGAAGTTACCTCTACTCCAAGGAAGAATGTCAAAGGGCTAAGGTCCTTGAGACAAAAGCATTGAGAAAGTTGTTGAATGAAGGTCTGTGTATCTATGGTAGTATTCCCAGTAATAATGATGTCATTGATATAGACGAGAAGATAAAGAATGGTGCCATTGTTGTTGAAGATGAATAATGAGGTGTCAAAAATTGAATTGGTGAAGCCATATTAAAGAAGAAATTGGTGTAATTTATGATACCAGGCATGAGGGGCCTGTTTGAGGCCGTAGATAGCTTTTCATAGCTTACAAACATGTTAAGGATGATCATAATCAATAAAGCCCGGTGGTTGGGACATAAATACATCCTCAGTAAGAGTGCCTTGAAGGAAGGCATTGTTGACATCAAGTTGTCAAAGAGACCATCCTTGGCTTACCGTAATACTAATAATAAGATGAATGGTGGTAGGCTTGATGACTGGACTGAAAGTCTCAGTGTATTTAACTCCAGGGCATTGGTGGAAGCCCTTAGCAACCAATCGAGCTTTATACTTATTAACAGAGCCATCAGGTAGCTATTTCGTGTGAAAAATCCACTTACAAATAACCAAATTTTGTGTGGGATCAAACTGGCACTAGCTCTTATGTCCCATTACATAATAATGCATCAAACTCTTTATACATAACTTATTGCCACTGAGGGTCCTTAAGAGCTTAGGTAATTGTGATTGGTTCAAGAGAAGATTGTTGGAGTTAAGTGGTGAGGTTGAGTTTTTGAATGGGTTTATAGATATTATTTTTGGAGCGAGTGATAATGACACAGGATAGGGCTGGGAGGTTAGGTGTTTGAGTAGGGTTAGGTTAAGTAGATAAGGGTGTTGGGTCATACTCAGTTTTGCTAGAATCATGATTTGGTGCAAGTGTAAGTGTGACACTATTTGGAGTTGTGGATTGAGGTGGGTTTGGGGTAGTGGGAAGAGGCAGATTTTATGGGGTAGCAGAGCCGGCATTCGAAGATAGTGTGGCCGTAACTAGTAAAGACATAGAGCACCACTCAGAGATTGTGGATGGAGTGACATAAGGAAGAGAAGAGTGAGAGGTGGTAAAAGGAAAAATGGATTCAATAAAGCAGACATAACGGGAAGTGTAGAGACGACCTGTAAATGTATCAAGATAAAAATAGGCACTTTGAGAAGAAGAATACCCTACAAAGACACAAACGAGAGGAATGAGACTCAAGTTTATGAGACGTGTATAGGTGAAGCCAAAGATAACAGAGACATCCAAAGCTTTAAAGTTTAGAGTAGTTAGGAACTATACCAAACAGTTTGAGATATGGGGAGAGATTGTTTAACATTGGTGTAGGGAGGCGATTGATAAGATAAATCGCAGCAGAAAAGGCAAAGGTCCAATAGGAGAGAGGCATGGATGCATGGGTAAGGAGAGAAAAACCAATTTTGACAATGTGATGATGACGATGTTCAGAGTATCCATTATGTTTAGGAGTGTGAGACATAGAGGTAAGATGTGAAACCCCATTAATTTTTAAGAAAGAAGAGAGATCTTGATATTCCCCCCTTATCATAGTAGAGTGTGATGATTGGACAGCTAAAGAATTTTTTCTACAAGTGCCTTAAAGTGTACACAGACATCATGTGTGTCAGATTTGTGTTTGAGGGGTAAAGCCAAATATATTTAGTATAATGGTCAATAAATATTATGTAATATTTAAAGTGATCAACAGAGTGTACTGGTAATGTTCGTATATTAGTAAAGATAACTTCAAAAGGTGAAGAGGTAGAAAGTGTAGACGTAGAAAATGGTAGTTTATGACTTTTATTGCATTAACACGAATTACAATTAAAATTTAAATTAGAAGGATAAGAGACATCTAAATTAAATGAAGACAAAATATTTTGAAGATTGACAAAGACGGGTGACCAAGCATATGATGTCATGCGGGTAAAGTAGTCTTGATACTAGAAAAGGTGATTAAAGGTGATTGAGTGGTGGAGAGCGGCCATATATACACACCATCCTTAGTCCAACCCTGCAAAAGGATTGCCCCCGTGTGAAGATCCTTCACATGAAAAGAAAATGGTAAAAATTCAATAGAAGTGTTGTTAGACTTGCAAAATTGAGAAATAGAAATAAGGTTACGTTTTATAATGGGAACATATAAACATTAGATAAAGTAAATGAATGAGAAGGAGTGGTAAGACATATGGAACCAGTATGAGATATAGAAAGTCCAAAGCCATCACCAATTATGATTTCATCTGTGCCATTATAAGGACTATGGAGAGCAAGATTGCTTAAGTCAGTGGTGACATGGCAGGAGGTGCCACTGTCAAGTAACTATGAGTTGTTAGGAGAAGGAATGGTGGCAACATAGGCTTGAGCTTGCCAAGGAGCTGGCGGTCGAGATGGTATTGTATTATTGGTACGAGGAGGTGGTTGCACATCTGGAAACTGTTGTTTAGAGAAGACACTGAGAGACTACATGACCTTATGTACTGCACCATTAGCAGCGACTAAGGAATGGATGAGTAGGAGGATGATTGTCTCGAGTGGTGGTGGAAGAGCTTCACGTGATATTTGAAGCAGGTGCAGATGAAATTCTTGTAGGCTTAGGAGTACGATTGGTAGCAGACTATGGGGCAGAGTGAACATTAGTAGGATAAGCAGTTGTTGGTAAGGGTGAGGGATTTGTTTTGTTGATTGAAGATAATTTTTTAATGATTTTTTCATGGATTTCATCAAAGGAGATGGTAGAGTCACGTCCATTGACAACATCAATAATAGACTGATAATTTTCATCAAGACCTTTAAGGACTTTTTCAATCAAATATTCATGATCAAGAGGTTTACCAAGAGCAGCAAGTTCATCGGACCAAGCTTTAATAGATTGCATGTAGTTAGTGATGGATTGAGAACCTTTGGTGATGTTTTTAAGATGGCATTTGAGTTGTTTAATGTGACCATGAGTTGATCGGGCATAAGTGTTTGCAAGGATTTGCCAAGCTTTATAAGAAGTTTTAGCTTGAGTGATGAGAGGAATTAGAGAAGGTGAGAGAGTACCAATGAGTGCTCCAAATAAAAGTTTATCTTGACGTAGCTATGTATGATATGCAAGATTAGCAAATGACAGTATTATTGGTGGTAATGGTGGATAAAGGAGCAGGTTAAGACCCATTAATGAATTTTTGTAAATTATATCTGATGAGAATGGCTTCCACTTGAGTTTTCCAAGATATATAATTAGTGGGTGTGAGTTTAATAAAATTATGGACTGTAATAATGGTTAGTGGTTTAGTGGGTTCTTGGGCATTAGGGATGATGATTTGAGTGTTGTCATTGGCCATTAGGGTGAGGTAAATAAAAGGTTTGATGATGATTGAGGGACGGGAAAAAAAATTAAAGAGCCTAGGTTTGCTCTGATACCATAAAGCAGGTTAGAAGAGAGAAGTTGAAGAATTATGGCTATGAATTCTCATTGAAAAGAGTAATATATACAGATTACAATACCACCTAAATGGGAATCTAATTACAAATAACATAGGAAGGAAAACAAATTGAGTAACTACCTAATAATACAAATAAATTACATAATTATATTGTTGGATGTTTTATATTTATGCACTAGATCCTGTAATTTGCTTACATGTGGTATCAAAGCTTCAATTGTGCATAAATTTAAAGCCCTAAATTGATTGATTATGATTTGTTAATATAAATTTGCGATTAAATTAATCACTACAAGAAATTTTACAAAAACTGACGCTAAAAATCGTCATATAACATTCAATTTTTGTCACCTAAAGAATTTGGTGACGCTGTTTATCGTCCCATGGATCGTCACAACATGTGCGTCACAAAAGGTATATATGACACATTTTGGTATCGTCACTAAATATTCTATTTTTTGTGACAATAAATGTCATCGTCACTATAAATAATTACTTTTTGTGACGACAAAATCGTCGTAATTTGTATGACAATTTTGTCATCTTATACTGTATGTCATCATTAAAAGTTAATACATTTCATGATGAAATTCCATTTTCATCACAGAAACTCATTATTTTAGTGACAAAACATCCCATACTACTAAAATCATTTGATTTTATTGACGTTAACTTTTGTCATGTTTAAGTTAATATTTTGTCACCTAAGTTTGTTTATTGTCACTAATAAAATAGTTTAAATGACGATAAATGTTTGTCACAAAATAGCTATTTTAATATAACACTGATGTGATCGTCATTAAATGGTTAAGTAATATTAAAATCTACAATATTATTAATTAATTAGATTTATTCAATTTTATTGATAAATTAAATTTATAAATAAATCATATTAAATGCAAAAGTTAATTCGTAAAAATTAAATTTATTAAATAAAATTATTCAACCAATGGCAATTTTACATATAAACAAAATACAATAAAAATTACACAGTATTGTAATAATTTACTATACAATCTAGATCTAAGTGTTTCTTTTTTCTTAAAAATTTTGTCACGTGACAAACTAATTTAACCAAATAAAGTACATTTTACCTATAAATGGACAGACGATGCAGCAAGAAAGACAGAGATTCATAGAAAAAACCAATCCTAAAATTTAACCAAATAACACCTTGGTAAGTGCTTCCTTGCGAATTGCATCCTGCCTTGGACCAAAACCAGCTGCAACTAAGACTTGATGCGGTATTTCTTCAATGTAAGAGGGTTAAGAGATCTTTCATATGTATATACTCATAAAGATTCTTTCTTAAAACATCAGATTGTCTTTTCCGTTTTTAAACCACCAAAGAACAAACAATTGATACTGAAGCAAAACCCACCTCAAGTTTTTGAACAAGTTCCTTGGAATTTAGTGCAGAGACAATGATGTTACGTCAGAGTTCTGGGTATGATCCTAGAAACCAAAAAACAAAACAAAATTAGGCTAAAACATGAGAGCACACGAAATGAAGAAGAATCAAAACGAGGGAAACATGTCTATATACGCACCTAAGAACATTTCCTCCAGCAGAATGTACAACTCAAGAAACCAAAATACTCCATCCACCATATACAAGGTCTAATCTTCTTGTCACCTTCCAAAAGAAAAAAAAATGACAAACCTTTCAGCTATATATATCATGCAAAATAGACAACAAGAATGAGCAAAACGAAGAAAAGTCATAGGCTTTGTACAAGATCTTAAGCTAACTAATATTATATCCATTTTTTCTTGGCAAAAAAAATCACCTGAAAGAATATGGAGTGGACACAAGAACAAACATATTACATAAAATTAAACAAAAAAAACCATCAATAAAGCAATCGTATACTTGTGTTTTACTTGAATCTTGCTTCAGCATTGAAATTGCTGAGAACAGAGGGATCTGGAACCATCGCAATCAGATAAATCCTCTGTTTTCTCCTCATTTATCTCCTGAATGGTGACTATTGACTTGCCTCTGATTCAAGTTATCTGAGAGGTACATTAATGGTCTTGAGGAGGTAATTGTAATTCTAGGGCCTACAGGTACAGGTTCTTGCTCCCTTACAGGAACAAACAGATAGGAATTTAGGGGGAGTATAGACTGCATATATAGAAGAACTAGTGGATCAGGAGAAGGGATTGGTGGAACTTGAAGTGTCAATAAATGCTTTTACAACTGCAACAATTGTTCTTGCTGCCATATTTGGTATATGGCCATTTCAGGGGAAAAGCTAGGATATGCCCAGTTTTGGCACTGCATAGGATATAAGCTTGGTGTTGGAGGAGTCAAGTCCTTGCAGCAAGGGATAAATCTCTCTGCTCTTATTTGGCAGGCATTTTGCTTGTTCCTTAACTCAGATGGTTGCAGAGATGCAAGAAAATGAGCAATTACAACTTGCTCCTACTTCTCACTGCCTTTTTTATTTTCTGCTGGAGAAGAAGACAATGAACTGGAGGATGATGAACCATGATGCACCACTACAAAAACATATTAGAATATTCAGAAGACTTGACATAAAGCAACTGATAAAAAGGTTAAAAAAAGTCTATAAAGTGCATAGAACATGCATTTTCCAGAAAAACTTGGATGACTGAAAGGAGGAAACAGTTCAAGGTTAACATAAAGAGAAAAAAAAATGATCAATCATTATGCACATGAGGGTTCATTTGAATTTTGATTTCTAGTAGTGAGTGGTTGCTATATGGATATTATATGTAAAAATCAGGACAGTCCCATCACTTTGATCACGTGTACAAAGTCTTTTAGCTTTCTAAATTGAAAATAACTTAAAAAATAAACCATTAGGGATGCTGGTGCCTAAATTCATCACAATTACTTACCTAATCAAAGGTTCATTCAATATCAACATTCAACTTAAAAAACTAATTCAGTTTTCATTCACAACCAATTTATGCAAGATTTAAGTTTGAGAACCATCTGGTGCCACATATATATTATGTATCCATTATTTAACTGATGAATTGATCAGTGTAATTCTGCATATTATTGCAACTTTACTATGAATAAATATTATGGAAGATTAATTGGGCATGAAGTATTAACTATTATTGGAAAACAATCTACCACTAATCTATATATCATCAGAGCACCATTAGCATTGAAAACATATAAGTGATCTTTACATTGAAAAGGAGCAAGTAACTGAAAAAAAGAAGCATAATGGAATAAAACATACTCATATACCTTCATCCTAGAAAAGAAAAAGGACATGTGAAGAGCAGCCAATTACTGCTTGAAGAAGAACCAGAATAAGGAGAACAAGAAGAAGCTCTAGCGCTATCGGGCTCAGGCTCAGACTCGAAACCGACCTAGTCTCTGCAATTCGTTGCTTTAAGGCTTTAATTTGCAACTTCAATGATTGAATTTCATTAAGCAGCGATTCCCGCTCACATAACCAGCGCTGTTCTTCTCAAAGCCACCGTTGCTCTTCAGAGAGCCACCATTATTCTTCGCAGAACTAGAGGAAAATCACGTTTTGAAATAAAAAATTGAACGAACAAGATTGAGAAAGAGAGAGTTATGATTTTTTTTATTAAAGAAGATTGAGATAGAGATATTTGCCTACAAGAGTAAATCGAACAAAAAATTTGAGAGTTCAAAGAATGGTTCTCTAATTTAGGTTTTATGTTTGGGAAAAAAATTAAAAAGAGATTATATAAGGAGAAGAGAGAGTAAGGCGAATTTAGGTTTTATGTTGTGAAATCTAACTATTTTGCTAGGGAAAAAATTAAGTGATGGCCGGATGGCAATTATATGAGGGCGACAGAGGGTGGCGGAGGGGAGGCGGCACTTGGGTGTTGGCTTGGCTACTAGAGATATGAAAATGACATAAAGGGTAATTAATTAGATTAATGGATATTTAGTAGTTTTGAAGTAAAACTGTGTAGTTTTGACTTAAAATTATGTAGTTTAAAATAATATTGCATAAAATTAAATTATAATTTTATAATTTAAATAATATTTTATTTAGTAAAATAATATATTTTTATTATTAATATAATTTATATAATCGGCATAATAAACACCTGAACTATCATAAATTTGTCACTTTGACACCTGAATTTTGATTTTTGTCAATTTAACACCTGAACTTGCTTATCACCCACATATAAACACCTGAACTATAACAAATTTATCACTTTGACACTTGAACTTTAAATTTTTGTCAATTTAACACATGAACTTGTTTATTATCTCACA
>CATIWK010285348.1:0-11882 GCA_949634005.1 Mallotus japonicus
TAGTTGTTTTGGTTTGTTCATTTTCAATTTTATAAGATTGTTTTTGGTTGTTTTTCTAGTTGTTTTGGCGGTCGTTCTTGGTTGGTTCATTTTTAGTTTTATGGGTCTAGTTGATTTGGCGGTTGTTTTTAGTTGGTTCATTTTTAGTTTTATGAGGTTCTTTTTTGGTTGTTTTAGCTGTTGTTTTGGTTGAAAAAATTGATTGAAGGATAATAATGTCCAAATGTCTCCAATTTACTCTCTATAATTTTTTTTTTTTTTTTTTTTTGAAAAGAAGGGAAGCAATTTAAAAAAAATTCTTGTAACTCTTAGTTAGCAGCCAATAAAATATAATAATATGTGGATGTGTGCATGCTTCATTCTACTGTACTAATGAGCTTGAAGAAGAAATAGAGTCATCATAACAATATCATTAAAGAATCAAGAAAATAAAAAGATTTGTAGATAAAGAAAAAAATAAAAAGGAGGGAAGAAGAAGAAAAAAAGTAAGACAATATGATTAAAAGAAAAAAAAATGAGAAGAGAGGAGAAGAAGAAAAAAAAAGATTTGCAGATAAAGAAAAAAAAAAGAAAAAAGAGGAGAAGAAGAAGACGAATAAAATAATGTATTTTTTTAAAAAAAATTCCTTTTATGGTTAGTTTTGAAACGAAATTTTAATCAACTGTGTTTTTGAAAATATATATATATATATATATATATTTTATATATTTGTAAAAAAATCCCCAAAAATTAATAATAGAGAGTCCATGTTTCAGTTTGCTGGGCCGATTTTGGAATTGGGCTGGTTATCTTTGGTTCGTGGAAAGGAGTGTGATTTCCGTTATCATTGCATGAACTTTTTGTAATTTGGTGTTGAGACAAATAATGCATGCAAGCGGACCAGACTCACTTGGGGGCCTTATAAATTCTCCAAAGCCCCAAAATGTCAAAACCATTTTACAATCTTAAGATAAGATACACTAACTATTCAACACTTAATAAGAGACCACATTGACATCATTCCTAAAGAGTTTGTATTTTGCTGGAATCCTGAATTCAGATTCAACCCTTGTATAGTTGATTTTTTTATTAATATATTTTTGATATATTTGATTTTTTTTTGGTATAATTATTTTCAATATGCAATAGTTGCAAGTGTTTGATTAATCTGAATCGAGTTAGATGGACTCCGTAGAGAATTTAAAACTTTTTTAGTACTTCCTTTCCTATATATAAAACTCAAATTCGAGAATTTAGTTGAAATAATCCAAATTTTTTTACCACTTAAATCAACCCAACACTAATTTGTGTTGATATTTTACATAGTAATGGTAATTGTAAAAGAAATTGTGGAACGTTGAGTAGTTAAATAATGGAAACTCTCTCTAAAGATTATAAATTTAATTTATAACTGTCAAATCCAAAATTTCAAAAAAAAAAAAGAAGAAAGAAAAAAGAAAAAAGAAAAAAGAAAAAGAAAAATGTATCTGCATGGAAGACATTTTGGCTCTTTCTAATATTGTTCGACTCTTGCATGTGCATTGAAGAGCTGCAGAGTACATATTCGATGCTGCATAATCCTAGAGATACAGTAGCATCTAAAGAAGATGAATCTCTGTCTGATTACTTGAGCACTATGGATAATTGTAGGCTGAGGGAACAACTAATTTTCAGCTCTGATCTAAAATGTTTAATTCAAGCACTACGTATGCAATGAAATCTGTATGAACTGTAGCAATCTATGAGAAAAATGTCTTCTTTTATATGCTTGATTTGATAAGAGAAGGCCACAAATAGGAACCTGGATCTGCAATAGATTTTTTGAGTTCTAGCAACAGCTGGCTATACCCACTATCATTTTAAATCAAAGATTCGTTCGCATGTGGCTCAAATCGATCAAAATCGCAGATTGGTGTCAGCCGCTGCCATTTTGGCTGTGGAACTTGACCATCAATGTATTTCAGGTCCAGGTATCAGGAGACTGGAGTGTATCTATTTCCAGAGATTTGGGGATGTTAGTTCTAAATATGGAAATGGGATGATTCAATGTATAGCATCCCAGTTGCTAAATTATAATTCAGATAATGTCCTATGGGTAATTTTTATTGTGTTTTCACTTTGTTAATGGTTACAAATCTCGCTTTAATTATTAGATGTAGTCATGCATATTTAGTTTGTAATTTCATTTTGAATAATAAAATTTCTATTGGAATATATATATATATACTCTCGGTATTCAGTAGCCATAAGAGTTCTAATTAATTTAGAGTTCAAGCTGGATGGACCCACGAGAGTGTAAAGCCCTCTTAGCACTTATTTTTTCTGTATATAAAACTTGAACTCAAAACTTTAAGAGAACGTAAGCTCCTTACCACTTGAACCACCAGATGTTGGTACATGAATATGTATATTTGAGTTATTAATTTATTATTATTTTTTTATAATTCCATTTAGCATTCAGCTGTCACAAAAATTTTGATTAATCTTGATTGAATTGTAAGAAGGTAAAACTCTCACAATTTTTATATATTTTATACATAACACTTAAATTTAAAAAATTTATTAAAAAAAGTCTAATTTTCTTAACACTTAAATCAATAAAAATTTGGTTGTAGTGTTAAGCTTTTAAATTATTTCAATATTAAAAGCCTTGAGAGAAAATTTGATAATTTTCCATTGCCATTTTTTCATTAAAGAGGAAGACAGTAGGCTGAAACTCAAGCAACTACAGCAACAGCAAAGAGACAACACTAGTAACATCATGCAATTCTGGCTAAGCAAAGCTATGGTAACTAATTGGTACATTAGGAGAAAGTTTTATTTTTTTCAAATATATTTATGGGATATAAAATGGACAATAATAGGTGTAACCACTCGCAGCCAGCTAATAGACAAATTTTTTGGAGGCAATTCTTATTTTGCTCCTAATAAATGTTGAAAATGATGAAATTTAAAAATTTAAAATGAGTTGGTTGAATCCGTGTGTTATTATTTAAACACATATAGCTTGTAATTTATTTCTTTATTTTTTATAATTATAAAAATAAAAGGAGGGGCAAAATGATAAAATATCACAACCAATAATGCACTATTTAGGTTACTGGTTGCAACATAAAAAATTGTCCATATAAAATATTTAGAATTAGTATCAGTTGGACATAATATTTTAAGGATCGAGATACATGTCGCTAGTAGCGACATGTATCTCTGTTGTTGGTGGGGGGCAATGTCCCTTTTGCCCCCAAGTTGATTTTTTTTTAATTTTATTTTTTTGGTGAAAATAATTTTTTTTGGAATCTAAAACCTAAATTGCACATGGGTGAATCCGTCGTATAAGGATTTAAACACCCCGAAATTTGTAAAATTTTTTTAAATTTCTTTTTTTTTTTAATTTCAATTTTTTGGTGACAATAATTTTTGTTTTTTGGAATCTAAAACCTAAGTTGCACACAGGTGAACTCGTCGTGTAAGGATTTAAATACTCGTAGCTTATAATTTTTTTTTTAATTGTGAAATGAAAAAAAAAAAAACAAAGAGAGGGCTTTTTTGTAAAAGCGTCGCTAGTAGCGACGCACTGTAGCATCGCATATCTTTTTCCATATTTTAAATGGAGATTATAAACATCTCCACACTAACCGTGTAATCAACATTGCAATTAGCTTCCTTGTGAGTATGATTCAATTGAACTTCCCAAACCCAATAGCCATTATCATTTCCCATTTCCAGGTAGGGATAGTAGTACCTAAACTGGTGAGAAAACTCTAAAGGTAACAAATGATTTCACAGTGGAGAAAATCAGAAATGAAATATTCAGGACTGGGGACAAACGAAACATGATAAAAATAATATTATATTGATCTTGCTCATAAAATAAAGAACCGGCAAGTAACTGAAGAGACAAGAGCATTGACTTGATGATGGCACTTTGACAAGAATCAGGACAAAACATCAGCTTGACGATACGAGAATCCATACCCCACAATATCTCGGTCTGTTCTAAATGAATCTTCTAATGTTCGATTCAAAGTACCATGTAAAAGAAGTATCAAAGAAAAAAATAAAAAGTACTGGTAAAAGTATTCAAAGTTACAAATTATTGGGATACTGTATAAGAAGACTGAATAGTTTTCTGCCTCTAAAGGTGAAATTTAAGTCACAGAAGCAATGATCTTACCATATTCGCTCTCCTGTATCAATCAGATAATATTTTTCGATAAATAAATGAAAATTAATTGATGTACCAGAAATAATATTATCGGTCCCGAAATATGTAGAGTAGGGTCTATTTAGATATATAGGAGCATACTCCAAGCACAAATTCTTAATCTAGAGTATCCTGAGCAAATGATTGAAAATCATTTGCATGGCCCATTTTCTATGAACATGAGTAATTGTAAAACATTATCTTATCCAACTTATACAGGCGCCACAGATGTATTATCTAATCTAGAGAGCTTCTGATCCTCTTTTTTGAGTTTTTGCCTGTCGAAATTAATTTACAATCACAAGTGAAGAATACAAATGCTTATCATCATTGAGTGCAGCTTGTACAAATCTCATTCACACAATAAGCATTTTTTTTTTTCTAAATTTGAATTTTCCACCTTGCATGCATATTCCCCACCATCTTCCTATCTACAACTATGATATGCACCAAAATGAATTACGTACCCTTTTCCAATATTTTCTTCTTTTTATTCAAAGATTCCATAAAAAAGTAGTGATAAAAAGTGACAGTGCATGCGGTCAGCTAGGACCATCCTGCAGCCATAGCTCAGTTTCTAATCTCAAAAAAGGTTGGAGATATTTCTAGTTGAATGAGCTCTACATGTTATAACGAACCGAATTATTGTTAAAAACCTCACTTTAGGTTATTTCAATATCGCTAAAGTTGAAAGCAAGAACATAATACAAAAACTGAGATGAAAAGTTGAGCATAATATCTGCACCAGGTCGCCCAAAAGTTGCAGCGAAGCGGTTCTCTTGTGTTGCATAGTTAAGTAGGTCCGAGATGACTTCTGGAACCAGAAGCAAGGACCACCAGTAGGACCAACAAAAAAGGAAAAAAAGAAAAAGAAACTATATATGTCCTGATACATAGAAAAGAAAAGGAATCAAGAGATATTACATTAGGAGTGGAGATGTGGATTCCAAATGTCGGCAAGAGATGTGTTTTTGTATAGCTACGCATCACTTTTTTTTCGTCTAGATTCATGGAAAGTTGCTCAAGTAATTGTCAACTAATCATCACCGCCATGCCCATTAGGCTGTGGCCAGAATCCTATGATCATGACTGCTGCAATTTGATGCCGAGTGACGGGCAAGTGTGGCGGGTCCATTTTGACTCTCATTGCTACTTTAATTGTATATTTCTTTCTTTGCATTTTATTAAAATAACACCATTTGTTTTTAGCAAGAACTTTGATTATAACTTGTGTCCAATTGGAAAGCTGTTTATCTATAGATATTTTAAAGCTTCTAGAGAGGAAACAAAAAGAGTTCGCTAATGACCTGAAATGTTTATATGTTTCAAAAAGAGGTAAAAGACTTCAAATTTTCTCAAGAAAAAATGTTGGCTCATTCCTGTAAGATTTCACTGTTCATGTTCAAATTCTCATTAGGTTAATATTTTTTTTTTCTATCAACACTAAATATAAAAGCGAGAATTATTTTGATATTAAATATAATATAGAAACAATTTATGGTTTAACAAAAAAATGTCTTTTTTTTGGATATCGGTGGTTTACACCAAATTAATCAGAATCCAATGGACTTTGGAATATGACAAATTATATCATGGACCCCTGTTCATGTAGCAATATGGACCAAGTCCATCTCACACGTGTTTCCACACGTTAAAAATAACACTTTTGTTTTTTATAACGATTTCTTATCACAATCATGCACTGCTTCTCTAATACTTGTACTAAGCCTATTCTTTTCTTTTTTGCAGCTGCAGTTCTTGTTCTCGGAAGGCTACGCTTCTGTGTATTAGCAAACTCTCCAAAATTATGAGTAACCTTTGCTCCACTGATCTTACACTGAATAAACGTTCTTCCACTGTAAATTACAATGTAACCAACAAATTCTTGCAAAATAAGAACCATTTTTTTCCAGTTGAAGTTCGCTGCATTAAATAATAAATATGATGGACCCTTGTTTTAATCTTTCCAAAGTATGCTGTAAGCATTACAAATTAAATTTCCTAGGATATTTAAAGAAAAAGAACAGACATTTGTATGTGTGTGTCATGTAATTCCTTTCTAAAATAAATAATTATAATTATGAGTTATGTATATCAAGAAAAAAATGTTCAATCTATAGTGGATAATTAATGGATCTCCATGATTTAAGTAATGAAATGTAGTATTTGACTAATGAATCTGAAGGTGAAGATGAAAGAACCTAAGATTAAAGAACCTGCAGGTGAAGGTCAATGAATATGTAGGTGAAAGTTAATGAATTTGCATCATTTAAGTAATGAAACTATATATTTTATCTTATACACCTGCATTATTTAAGTAATGTACCTACATTATTTAACTAAAATAAAAAAGTAAAAGTTTATATATTATAATTAAAAAATTAAATAATTTTTTAATGAATAAAAATTTTATTTAACTAAAAGCATGAATAAAAAATTAATTCAACCACTATAATTAATAAAATAAAAAGAAAAAATAAATTTTTGATAAATAAAAAGTTTTCATTTCTATTAAAAATAAAAGTAAAATATTAATGAATATGCAGGTGAAGATCAGTGAACAAGCAGGCGAAGATTAATGAATATACCGGTGAAAATTAATGAATATGCAGGTGAAGATCATTGAATTTGCAGGTTCAAAAAAGCAACGAATCTACAGTTGAACGCTAGTGAATCTACAGGTGAACGCTAGTGAATCTACAGGTGAAGGTTAATGAATTTAACTTATGGGTTTGAGAAGGACACAAAGAATTTCAAATTCCCACGAATCAGTAGTTCGACCATCAAAGCTTGGACTAGAAGCTCCAAACAGCACAGGAATGGCACCTTGAGAAGGATAGCCAGTCATATATGGCGGAAGATATGCAGAGCCCAAAGCATATCTACCCATGCCATATTAATCTTAACTTGCATTTACATTAGTTTTATTAATCTCATATATTTTTAGGGTCTCAGTGAATGACTATGATCACCGTTGCAGTTGTTTATATTGCGAGCGGAAGCTGAATTACAAGCTGCATATGGGGATAACATTGTACACAACCTTCAGATTATAGATTCACTGAAGGCACAAGAAAAAAAAAAATTAGCGTATAAATTTTTCAGAGTCTATGTACCACAACTCTGTCTTGCTATAATGGCTTTGTTACCTACTCGCCAGTTACATTTTGATTATTTTCACTCCAAAGTCCACGACACTCCTCTCCAATTCTTCAATTCCTTTAAAAACACAAACGTTTCAGTCAAATTCGAAGAACCCATCAAGGAAATCCAGTTTCTTTGCCGCTGATAAACCCTGTATAAGCTTATCAACTAGCTGTTGGTTTCTCTAAATGGAACAAAACCAGCAGATAGAACCACCCGAAACCTCCTCAAGCAGTGTTGAATTATAGAAACAGTGGCAACAATGGGAGTGGTTGCAGTACAATGGAGAGAATTGTGGAAAAGTTAAAGACGTTAACGTTAAAAAAAAAAAAAAAGAAAGAAAAGAAGTGCGTTTTCTTCGTGTGTGTCCATGTTACATTATGGACAGGGATCCATGATATAACAACTGTTGGAATACCAGTAATTCTCACAAAAAGAATAATATCTTTTTTTATAAAAAGTTTAATTATCTTTGAATGGTACATATACGAATAAAAGAATAGTCTAACGGAAATTTTTCTCCCAAACTATCATGAGGTGGATGGTTACTTAATCAAGTTGCACCTAATTAATAAGATGTTGAAAGAAATATATGTGGCATGACATTTCTTGACCACAAAAGTTTCCAAATCTTGACATTGAGGAGGTGGCTGGGTGATTATTGAACAAGTGAATGGACTAAACCTTACCCTCCTCAAAGTCTATTTGCAAGATTTTACCCATCTTTAGGCGTATAGGTTGGGGCTAGTCTACAACCAACTTGCAGCCTAAAGCCATGGTATATATTTCACCACCACTGCCACCGCCACCTAGCTTCAATCCTCACAATAATTCTGATGCTCCTCCTTCAAATTTTTCATTTTTATTCCAATCCAAGCAGATATTTTATTTCACTATCTGTGCAGAAATTGTTTTTCCTTTTTTTTATTTGATATCATTATTATTTTGCAATTACTTCAGAATTTGAGCCGTGTATGTATAAGACTTGAATTTAAAATTTTATTTTAAAAAATTCAAATTTCTCGTCACTTATAATGGACCTTAGTATTATTTATGTCCTTTTATTGATTAAGATACTACCAATAATTATGCAGACAACATATTCCTGTAATTGTAGTTCAGCAAGGGATATATTGTATGGTAATGGCCATATCTACGTATCTAAAGCACACCATTTGACTAGCAAGATGTCTGGTGTGTAAAATGATGAAGATCAAGTTGTCACCATATAAACTAATTGATTTGTGGAATCAATTGCTATTTGCTAACATTCATCTTTGTATTAAGAATAAAGATCTTTACACAGAAATTAGAAAGATTTTGTTGCAGTATTATTAAATTTCATTTGGCCATGGCTGAAAAGATATCAGTAGCTTTCAGATATGATTGTGGATCTTTATCACTGACAATTGAAACAGATTTTTTTTTTTGAATACCCAAAATATTTTTTTTTGTTAAAAATTCAATATAATATAGAAAATCTTTGACAACTAGACCCTTCAAATCTTCACCATTTCCAAGCAACAAAACAATATACACTATACAGCTTCGTACCAGAGCTATTGAAACGTGAAAAAATACACAATTGAACCAGACAGGGTAAAAGCATATACAATAAGTTCATTCTAGATAAATAAAAGCAATGATATCTGAACTGTAATGGGTTAGATTTAAGCTGCAAGTGGGCAAGCTCAATGAAGCAAGATTTGTGGCTACAGAACACACCGTCCTGAGGTAACAACAAAGCACAAAAAATCATCCTGCTGTTATCCTTGTTATATCTAGCTGTCCTATAGTTTGTATTGCATGATGTGTGCTTGGAACCCTTTTGGTGAAGAAAGGACTAATCTTCAATCCAATCAACCATGTTTTATGTTTGCCTTTCTTGCATGCAGTTAAAAAAAAAATTTGACACGATGATTTCTTGCCTGTCCTGACATTACTTTTGTAAAACCTTTTGAAAAAAAGAGAGTTTCACCGATGCATAATCGATGCTAGATTGTTTCTAACACTACAATATATGTACATTATTTAACGTGCATCCTTGTGTATGGTTGAAATTCAGCTCTTATCAATTTGTAAAATTTAATTTCATATAATTTAAGAAAAAATATGAATTCTCTTATTCAATAAAAAATAAAAATAGTACTAAACAGATTTTCATTTTTTTAAACTATACATCTTTTTTTTAAGAACTCCTTATTAAAAAAAATGTTTAGCCAATACTTTTCTAAATTCACTAATTTGAATGAGAATTACTTAAAAAAATTAATATTACTAACTTATGTCTAATTTGATTTGATATGATTACACTGAATTCAATATTAATATAGTTTACCGTACGTTTATTTTAAATTTTGATGCTAACACATCCATTATAAAATTTTGTATATTCGATGAATGTATTCAGTTTTTATTTTAGATGTTTACAAACATAAAAGTTTAAAATTAGAAATTTTAATATATTAACGGTACATTATTATGTTTCATTAGTCATTACTTTATAAAACAAAGAAAGATAATGATATGTGCAACAGACCGTGACATCGCGTTCCGTTACATGATAAATTTTTTTGGGAGTAATTTCTATTTTGTCCCAATATTAATCAAAATTTATTTTTTAAAAATTTTAATTTTTTAACAATTAATTAAAATGATGAAATCTAAAAATCTAAAATGAATTGGGCAAATCTGTCATACTATAAGTTAAATACCTAGCTATAGCTTATAACTAATTTATTTATTTAATATTATTATTGTAATTATAAAATGAAAGAGGAACAAAATGAAAAAAATATTGTAACCAGTGACGCACTGTTTACATTGTTGGTTGTGACATAAAATATTATTCATAAAATAAATTGAAATAAATTTTTTCAATTAAAACAAGACAAGTCATATAATATATTTTGCCATGCATGTACTAGCTTTTTTGTTTTTTTTTTCTTCGGAACATCATGCATGTACTAGGTTAGCCAATTATACCTAACATGTTTTTCAAGTGGCACTAACATAACATTGATCCTTTGATGTTGGAACCAATCGACATGCTAATGTTACAAACAATAGTCAATAATAGAATGATGTGCAAAAGAAACAAGAAATGTATAAAAAAAAAAGTACATTTTGTTCCCTACATACAAAAAAAGAAGTGTTTGAGTTATTATTGAAGAAGAAATAAGCAAAAATCACATAGAAGATGTGCTATTAATTGTGACTGCTAACTAAGACAAACCTTTTGCAGGAAATACCCAACTGAATGGTCCTAAATGCAAGCCTATGTTGACCGTTCTTTCAGAAAATATCTAAAAAAGATAATCATTGTACGGAAGTAGGTGGCCAGTGGCCAACTAGTGTTTGCTTGGAATGTTACTAAGGGACGAACATTAAACAAAGTTACAAACGTTTATTTTTCTTAATAAAATCATATATTAAAAAAATAATTTTCTTTAACATTTTATTCTTTCAACATCCAATAGTTGTATAACATCCCACCATTCAAATGTTCAAATCAGATAAATTTTGTAAAAAATAAAACTTTTTCGGGAACAATTTTTTTATACTAGAAGAAATTTCTCAAACTTTAATTTCTTAAACTATTAGTAACTAATAAAAAAAAATTTTATTCTTTTAAAATCTCTCTCAAGTGCTGTAGAAAGATAAAAGACAAAAATCACTTATACATCATAAATTTTATAATGATTCTATACATACACAGTTGGAAAGTTAAATTAATAATATCAAACAATTTAAAGTTTATCCATGTGATATTAAGTTTTACTTTTTATCACTTTAATTAAATATTAAATTTTAATTGTTTGTTAGAGCATCTCCAATGGTATTCTTTAAAATAAAGAGCATATTCTAGGTAATAAAAAGTATCTTCAGGAATTTTTCAATATAAAGAGCAAACAATTTTATTTAAGTCTAATGCACTCTTTATATTTCAATATTCATTTTTTTTTTATCCTAGAAGCATTTAATTTTAATTTTTAAATATTGTGGGAGGAAAGAGAAAAAAAAATTTAGGTAATAAAAGAAGTCAATAGAAAATAAACATATGTATGAAAAATAGAAGTGCATTAATTGACCTTTTGTATAGAGAGTGAATTTTATAGAGAGCCAAACTCACTCTATAATCTATAATTTAGATTTAAAGAGTAGGTTGAAGTCCTATTTTTTATAATTACTCTTTATAATAAAAAGTTTAGGCTAAAGAAAGAGCGGGTTGGAGATGCTCTTAGTATATAAGGGTATTTTTATTTATTTATTTATTTATTTTTTATCTTCTTATAGCACTTAGAGAGAGATTTTAAAAGATTAAAACTCTTTTATTTTATTAGTTGTTAGAATCCGAGTTGTATAAAAAATTGTTCTTTTTTCAATATATATTCTTTAAATATTTTTAAACACATCAAGCTCCTGTGAAAAATATGTTTCTAAAATTATTTAAATAAAAATACTCAAATATTAGTATAAAAATAAAATATATATATTTTTTAAATAACTGGTGTTTAAAGTTTATGAGACTATTGTAAAAATATATTTTCAGAA